>JAFVLL020028943.1:0-79054 GCA_021397915.2 Tor tambroides | reverse complement strand
AGATGCCTCCTACCCAAATCTGATTTCCCTCACATTAACCTCCAGAAGGGCAGGTTACACTAAAGCTGGAGACACTTCCGCAGGTGGAGAGTTCAGGGGAGAGACGCTTTTAGTTTGCCACACTGAATCAGCTTCAAACCAGCTTCAGTTATGAATGAGTGACGAAAAAGAAAGAATCTTGAACAGTGCAAGCCATTCAGTAGTGAATATTAGGTGAACTGATTTTTTTCACCAGACCCAGCCATGACCCTGAAGCTCAGAGCTGCTGCCATTGATCATTTATATCCACAATTGGTGTACACCTGGGTCATTATAGAAAGTCCTTCATTATGGGACCTGTTTCGCACAGTATGCATTTTGCATTCAATTGCAACAGTAAAGTTCTAGACATAAAAATCCAATTCATTTTCTTCAGAATGAGAGTCCAAACAGCTGAAAAAAAAAAAAAAATCACAATAATCCACAAGTAATTCATATGATTCCAGTCGATCAGTTAATGTCTTGTGAAGCCAAAAGCTGCATGTTTGTAAGAAGAGAAATACACACAGATCAAGCACTGTTAACAAGTGAAAACGTCCAGGGGTTTCCCAAAAGCAGCTAGGTTGCAAGTTCCTTCGTTAACAACAGAGTTAAGTGTAACCCTAGTTTGCTAACAATTCTTTTGGGAAACGCACCACAGAATAGTTTTAAACAACTATGTCTGTGGATTTTGATGCGAGAGGACAACAGGAACCTGTATTTTGGCCAAAAGTGACGGTTTAGGTTAAAACGCCTTAATGAAGTATTTGTTTATTACAAATATACAACTTTTGACTTCACAAGACATTAATTGAAGGACTGGAGTTGTTTAGATTACTTGTAGATTGTGATGTATTTTTATCGGCTGTTTGGACAAATCTGATTTTCGAATACTTTTTTGATTCAAAGTTTGTAATGTTGCGATTTACCTCATAGCTGTTCTTGTTGGTTAATGGCTTATAACTCTTTAACAAAGACTTCCAAACCAGAAGAATCAGGGAGCTGGGCAAGTTGACCTGTTAGAGGAAGTGCTTAGCTGGGCTTAGTTAGCTTTCAATACTGTTTTTTGACTATTAGACTATTAGGAGATTTTAAATCAGCTAAAATTAAATCATCATCAATCAATTTCACTAAAATTAAATCATAATTAAAGGCCATGATATCCATTTTTCTTCCACATGTCATGTGTGGGGCTCAAATGAAGTTCTGTATAATTCCATGAAATATAACAAATAAAAACACAGAAAACCCTGTCAAGACATATAGATTTATCCCCTAACTTTTTGTTTTGATTTCTTTAGAGGGGATTCCAGCTTTATTTCATGACTTCTCCAAACAACCCCATGACTCACACCCTGGTTTTATTCAATTAATACTTTTATAGAAAGTATTTGCCAGAGTTTACTGCCTTCTCTCTGTCTGTCTGTCTCACTCACATACATCTAACAAATAGATAATCCCCCCAAATATCCCCGAGCAGTGTGATCTCTTCTTTCCTTAACCTCCCTTCCCTCCTTTAACCATCCCATATATGCCATTCATCCATCCACAGGACCATGTCTCTCCTTTTCCTTCTCTAATCCTCTTTTTGGACATTACCTGCTAATAAAGACACTAAGAGGGGAGAGAGAGGGGAAAAAATATCATCTTACACCCAGTGGCAGATTCACCGAACAGGCTGTTTCACCCGAGCACAGATAAATAGAGATGGAGAGAGACAGAAAGAGACATTTGGCAGGAGAAAAGATCCAAAATATCTATATCATGGAACTCTACTCTAAGCGAGAAGTCTACTCATAAACAACTCAAGTCACAGCTAACAGTAAATTATTATGGCAAGACAAATAGTTTTGGACATACTACTCAAAATTTGGAACAGTTATGATGCTTAAGAGCTGCCAAACTTTCTATCTTGTCTTTTCCTCCTCAATAGTTAAATTACAGATTTCCGTTCAAAGCTCCATAGTTCCAACAAGCCTGGTTTTCATAAGGACGATCTCTTTCACATACCTGCCTGATCTGCTTACATTCCCCTGCAACACTTGAAAGGTCATCAGAGGGATCTCATTGTGTTCAGCTAAGAGGCCTTACTTCCCCTTGCAAACTGCTCACACTGTAACAAGAAGTACATTGATTATAATTTAATGCTGGCAGAACTAATGCGAACTGACAAATTCTTTAAAACATTTTAAACTCTTTCTCTGCTGATTCCTGTCTGAATGAAGTAACTTAAGTCCACTCTGAAATGGTGTGGCATAGTGGTTAAAGATCTCACCCAAAATCTGAAAGGTTGCATGCTTAAAACCCACAAACAAAAAGTGTATCAGTGTTGTGCCCTTAAGTAAGACATTTATGCTCAGGTACGTCCAGGACTGTAATAAAAGTACTTAAATTGATCAAAATTCAACTAATTAGCCAAAAAAAAACTGTTAAATAGCAGCATAATTACTTGACAGTTTAGTAATGAGTACTAATTAGTAGTTGCCCAGCGTAAACCCTTATATGCCTAATTTAAAGCAGTAGAACACTTTTTTTAATTTAATTAATTTTTTATTTTATTTTTTTAATTTAATTTTATTTTTATTATTGTTTTTTTTATTAAAAGTAATGAAAAGTATGAAAGTATCTTGATAGATGTTTCAGGTGTGTGTGTGTGTGTGTGTGTGTGTGTGTGTGTGTTTTTTTGAGGCTTGAAGATTTTGGCTCCCATTGCCTTTCATAACAGACAAAACAGACATTCTTCAAAACATATTCTGTTTTGTTTTTTGGGTTTATTTTTTTTAATGCAGAAGAAAGAAATCTCAGAATTTTAATCTTTGGTTGAACTAGTGCTTTAAACTCAGTTGGAAAAAAATAGTGCCCTCACAGTCTTGCTAAACATGACAGATTAACCCTGACTGTGACCTCTGAGGACAGACCAAACAGCACTTATACTCTGCCCCCTGCGCCTGTGCCTGGACAAAGCACATGGGCATTATAGGATGCTGCTGATGTGTTTATTAGGTTTGTTGAGAAGTGATGACAGACTTGTGGGACCAGAATGGTTTCAATGAAGCCCAAGCACTCCCTCTAGAGGTGAAAACAAGGAGTTCACATTTAAACATCTGGAAAAGCAAGCAATTATCAAACAAAATTAACAGTACACTCTGAAAAACGAAGGTTCTTCATTGGCGTCAGTTTCATGAAAAACCTTTAACATCCAATGAGCCTTTCAACTCCACAAAAGGTTCTTTATAGTGAAACAGGTTTTTTTACATTATTCTAATGTTCTTCACACTAGGAAAAAGGTTTGAACTAGTCACTGAAATGTTCTTTGGAGAACCCAAGCTGGTTCTTCCATGAAAGCTCCCCTTTTGGAACCTTTATTTTTAAGAGTGTAGAGAACACCATTGTGCAAGCTGGACAGTGGGGAGAGGGCCCATTCCTGTCTTTGCCTAGGGGCCTTAAATTGGTAACTCTGCTCCTGCTTGTGAGTGCACAAGTGCTTCCTCTAACAACTAGAGTCAAAACAACATATTTTCAAATGAGGACTAGGGCTAGGCTTTGATTAGTCAGGGCTCTACCACCGAAAATAAATTAGCTGTCAAAGTAAAGATGAAATGCCTCAGAGTCAGAGACAATCACAGAATATCCAGTGCATACATAATAAACAACAGTCCTCATACAAATAGAAACCGACAACAAATAAATCAAAATAATTTTGAATAAAATTAATTAAATGCATTCTGATCAAATGCAAATCCAGAGCAAGCAACGGTACTGATTGCAAAACTGCAGACAAGCATTTAACCAGTTAAATCACCAGATGGAGCCAGAGCTACAGAAGAGAACCTGACATAAAAAGATCCCTTTAAAACTGGCAAAAAATATACAAATGAAATCTGGCTAATCATATTAGAGGTCTTCTTCTACACTCTCACTGCGTAGGTCAATGTATTGCATTATTTGCAGCAATTTTCTCTCTCTCTCTCTGAAAACCTGGCAGACCGGAACATAATACATCCTAAATCAACTGAAACAGAAAGCCATTCTTAATTTTTTAAATACGGCCTTTAACTTAAGCATATGACATGAACTGGGTTGTGCATACAAGCCTTTCATCTCATGCAATAAGCAACACAATAATGTATCTGGCAGAATCAGAATCACTGGGCCCAGAATGCAATGCATATAGTCCACAGGGCAGCATTTCATAGTATTTACCATGCAGATCATGTGTACATCACTCCAATGGTTTGGGGAAGTTACAATACACACAGATCTCAAGCTGTATAATTCAAGCTATAGAAACAATTGCATCTTCTAATTATACATAATTACTTTCAGTATAATCCCCTGGAACACAAAATGTACATGTACATTTGTACATCCAAATGACTGATTTTGACATCCTCCTTGCCCTAGGCTCGGTCCACCTGTGCTTTTCAGCTTTTAAATGCATGCTTAGATGGATGCACTGTCATAGTGGAGAAAAATATATGAAAATTAATATTATAGATAAACGGTCGCTTCTCTCTGCTCGACGAAAGCACCCAGTGAGATGGAAATTATGAGGGTCTTATGCCCTCACAAAGCTACAGCTATTGTGCCATGTAGAAACATGAATCCAGTGGACCAAAGGTAGATGATGTCCTGTGGCAAGAATGATACCAGTAACCCAACATCAACATACGACAACCAGCAAAGTTTTTCAACCAAAGCACTTACCATAAGCTCAAAAGGGTTTATTGATATCAGAGGCCTTTAACTGTAGAATAATATATAATATGATATAATATAATATAATTTTTAAAATAATATAGTAAGTATTATAATAATAAATGTGACAAAATAATTGGCAAGTTTTGGCCAGCTTTGGCAAGATCCCAAAATGATTTAGCCTTCACTTAGAGTCTGATTGTTCCTGGCTACATCTAATATTTTAAAACACAATTTAGCTCTAAAAAAAGAGGGAATTTACTGAATTATGCAGAAAAAGCGATGGAGATAAAAGCCTATGTTTCACATCAAGACAAACTGTCCGTATCGCCCCCTCAAGAAGAATAACGAGATCTGTGTAGTTGCTCCACTGATTGGTCAGAATCGTTCATGCTGTCACAAAGGATCATGGAATGGACCACCACACACCCACTGCCCAGACAGCGTGGGCGTTTCCGTGGTAACAGAGGACAGCGGCGATCTTTGCGTGGCCTCAGTGACCCACTAATGAGTATGAGTGTTTGTGTGTGTGTGTGTGTGTGTGTGTGTGTGCACGTGTGTATGCATTGGTTCATCTCTTCATGCTACAAACAGGGGTTTATGTTGTAAAAGAGACACTGCAGTGAAATAGAAATGCATCCAACATAAGAATCTGGACTGGTGTGGGTGTGTGTGTGTGTGTGTGTGTGTGTGTAAACCAATCTTCTGGTTCAGTAAAAGTAAATGTCAGGGTTGCTTTCTAATTAGAGGAGCCAAAACGAAAATAATTCCCCAGCAAAATATCTGAGAAAAACTTCAAATGTAATTTTCATTCCAGTCAAAATAGTGCTATAGTTATGAATACTGTTAAATGAAGTAGTGCCTTACATGTTGACATGCAAACATACACACGTGCACTCGCAACAGACACGTGCACATGTACAAATTCACATACAGATTCATACACAAAGTGACAGGAAATTCATCTGACATACCCCAGCCAAGCAAACAAGAGCCAAATGCATCAAGCCTGGCTCTTCCCTCTAACTCTCTCTCTATTTTTGTATTCAAATACAGAGCCAAGTCACAGAATCGACTGTTTGTGTTAGCAATACTGGACTCGTTATTATTGAGAGATCACAGATTTAAAGACACGTTAAAAAGTGCAGGGTGTGTTTTGAACTCTATATATAACTTATTAAATAACCTTCAAATATACTAAATGTGTGTGTTTGTGAAAACATTACACGAACTACTGCACACAAACATTTTTAAAATGTACTCGCAAAACACTGCAATTCTGCTTTAATAGAATCCAACAATAATGTGATTATCTGTTCAGTTACATAGATGTTTTTTCGGATGTTTCCTTGAAATGATTTGGCTTGAACAATAACAGCCTGTTTCTCCCCAAGATAACTTAAATCAATATTTTGATTACAACTGCTAGACTTCAAATCCCTCCTTCACTCTCTGTTTCTCTTTGTGTCTGCCTCTAGCTATTTTATTTGCTGTTGAAAAGAGCTGCTCAGATTATTTTTCACCCCATCTAGGAATTCTTTGATATTAATCAAACATTTCATTGTCAGACTGAAATGAAAAATTCATAATTTCTATGGTGTCTCTCAGCATGTTAAATGGTAGGGACAAAATGTCTCCAGCCAAACTCAGGCAGTAAACTAACATGTGTCTGATATGAATATCTTAAAAAGAGCACATGTCAAAGTTTACCACAAGAAATTCATGCCCATTTAAAATCTCCATGTTTTTAATGTGTGTACACTATTGGGGACTTTGTATACATTCATTTACACGTTTAAGAATAAGTAGTAGATTTCTAAACTTCTTTCATTCGCAGCAATGAAATATGTGACCCTGGACCACAAAACCAGTCTTAAGTGTCAATTTTTCAAAATTGAGATTTGTACATCATCTGAAAGCTGAATAAATAAGTTTCCATTGATGTATGGTTTGTTAGGATAGGACGATATTTGGCCGAGATACAACTATTTGAAAATCTGGAATCTGAGGGTGCAAAAAAATCTAAATACTGAGAAAATTGCCTTTAAAATTGTCCAAATGAAGTTCTTAGCAATGCATATTACTAATCAGAAATTATGTTTTGATATATTTACAGTAGGAAATTTACAAAATATCTTCATGGAACATGATCTTTACTTAGTATACTAATGATTTTTGACATAAAAGAAAAATCAATAATTTTGACCCATACAATGTATTTTTGGCTATTGCTACAAATATACCCCAGCGACTTAAGACTGGTTTTGTGGTCCAGGGTCACATATGGATTACATGAAAGTTTGAGACTTATAGTCCTACAAATCACCAAGTTACAAACGTCGAAATGAAATGTGTTACAAATCGCGATTCTAAATGCATAAAAGTGACTGCATCTCTTCAAGATCTTGTAGGACTGAAGCTGTGTGCGCGAGCGAATCATAAAATTGTACCACGAGACCCAGGGCTTTTGCCTCATCGTGACGTGAAAGAGTTCCCTTCGACAAATATAAACACTGTCTAAATTTAGTCCTCTCACAAAATTAATTCCCTGACGATTCCTTTGACGCTAGTCACGTGTGCGCATTTCGTGAGTGTGTGTGTGTGTGGGGGGGGGGGTGACATTTTGACATATAAAGCTGTTTCAAGGGCGAATTCTGCATTAGAAGCGCGCGCAAACCCGAGCTGCGCAATTGCGCGAGGCATTCCTTTAGGGTTGCGAGGAAGAGCGGATTAATCTCCACTCCTGAGATTTCGCGTTCCAACTGTTCGGATGGATTTTCCCAACATTTCGCTGACTAAACGGAGGTCGGAGTCATGGAGACCCGTGGATCGAGCGCCCGTGTACAAGTGGATATCGCGTTGGGGGATCTACAAGTTGTATTGATGCAATTTAATTCCCCGTCATGAACTGTCCTGGAGTTGCGGTTCAAAGTTGGGGGCTTTAAGAGCGGGTAACATCATGCACACAGCGGAGCTCGCGCTCTCTCTCCTACTCGTCGTGATCATCGTTGTGTCGCTGCTGTCCAACGTGCTGGTGCTGATCTGCTTCTTGTACAATGCAGAAATTCGCAA
This sequence comes from Tor tambroides, assembly GCA_021397915.2. Taxonomy (NCBI): domain Eukaryota; kingdom Metazoa; phylum Chordata; class Actinopteri; order Cypriniformes; family Cyprinidae; genus Tor; species Tor tambroides. The sequence goes on along the minus strand of JAFVLL020028943.1, from coordinate 71,266 downwards.
GCAGGTTCCTGGGTTGTTTATACTCAACCTGACGTTCTGCAACCTGCTTCTGTCCGCCTCCAGCATGCCGTTGACTCTTATCGGGGTGCTGAGTAATGCGCATCCCGGAGGACACATTTTCTGTCAGGTGGTGGGGTTTCTGGACACTTTCCTGACCACTAACTCCATGCTGAGTATGGCTGCGCTCAGTATCGACCGATGGGTTGCAGTGGTGTTCCCTCTGAGTTACCATTCCAGGATCCGTCACCGGGACGCTGTAATCGCGCTGGCTTACACGTGGGTGCACTCGCTGTCCTTCTCCGTGGTTGCCGCGTGCCTCTCCTGGGTGGGTTACCATCAGCTGTACGCTTCGTGCACGCTCTGTAACGGCAGGGCGGTCAATGCCAAGACGCAGTTCGCGATTTACACCATGGTGCTGCACTCGCTCACGTTCCTGTTGGTGTCGGTGGTGCTCTGCGTCACGTATCTGAAAGTGCTCAAAGTCGCGCGCTTTCACTGCAAGCGCATAGACGTGATAACCATGCAAACGCTCGTACTGCTGGTGGACATTCACCCAAGGTAAGAATGAGTGAGAACATGCGGATTTTTACGTTTAGAAAGAAACAAAGAAACAGAAAATTGCCAGCGGTGGTTTCCGGAACTTTATCATAGAAATGCAGTAGCGATAATACAAGGATATTGGCGACGGCCCGTTTTAGACTATAATAACAGTCAAGTTACTAAATTAAATTGGCTATATATTAACATGAAAAAGCACTGGTAACAACACATATATGTATAGACCATATGCTGATTAAAAGTTCATCAAAATTGTCAAATGTAACAACTGTAGTCAGTAATAGTTCAAATGTTACCAAACATCATCATGTTAACAAACATTATAAACTTAAACACACACACACACACACACACACACACACACAAAATGCAACAAACCCTAAACAAATGTACATAACCAATAACACCAATAATGTTTGTGCAGTCAACTCTGGGAATTCCCCTTGCTTTTCCCCATTTTTACTATAAATATATATAAGTAACTTAATTAACTTTTTTTGATTGTTAAACTTGTTATTTTTACTTTTTTTCAAATTATGCTTTTGATTTTAAGTGTCTGCACCAATAAATATTATATCACATATTCAGCACTCAAACATTAAATAGAGGCCAGAGAAACTCTTTAGAGCTGCTGGGTTTCAGCACCACAGTTTTGGTCCACAGCCCCTACAATAGATCTGACAGGGATTTTAACCTACTGAATCCTAAATAATTGTTCTTAATTGAGTGAACATGCATTTTATTCCTTGGCCAGATCACGAAAACAAACTACATATGTGACCCTGGACCACAAAACCAGTCTTAAGTGTCAATTTTTCAAAATTGAGCTTTATACATCACCTGAAAGCTGAATAAATAAGCTTTCTATTGATGTATGGTTTGTTAGGATCGGACAATATTTGGCCGAGATACAATTATTTGAAAATGTGGAATCTGAGGGTGCAAAAAAATCTAAATATTGAGAAAATCGCCTTTAAAGTTGTCCAAATGAAGTTCTTAGCAATGCATATTACTAATCAAAAATGAAGTTTTGATATATTTACAGTAAGAAATTTACAAAATATCTTCATGGAATATGATCTCTACTTAATATCCTAATGATTTTTGGCATAAAAGTAAAATCAATAATTTTGACCCATACAGTGTATTTTTGGCTATTGCTACAAATATACCCCAGCGACTTAAGACTGGTTTTGTGGTCCAGGGTCACATATTTGAAATTAATTAATTAACTCACGAATTTAAAATATTCATTGTCAAAATTGAAACTGGTGGAAAACTACAGAGCTGAAAATATGTCACAAATGCATAAACTGAGATTAAAACTGAGACTAGACTGATCATTGACAAAGGCATCATATTTCAATAGATCAAAACAGGAATTAAACCGCTCAAGTCATGTGACTTTTCACAGTATCCATGTAAAATGTCAACATGAAATCAAGATGGTCTAAAAAATACATCAACAACTCTAACTGGACCCCTTGGACTAATTACTGCCACAAATGTAACTGGTGCAATGACACAAAACATAAAGAGAACTGTGATCAACAATTTCTACTTTAAAATAAATCAGTGATCAACTTAAATAATATAACGTGGCACATTTGCATTCTGCTACCAAATAATGTGGCTGAAAAATAGTTAGTGGTTGAGCACACCTCTCTCACATGCCAACAGATATCAAGAGACATTTGTGCTCATCAGAGAGTGAACATCATCAGCTCATTGCCCAGAGCTCTGGATGACTTTCAATGGCAACATGTCGACCACAACAATTTATTAACCAACAATGACAAATCACAATAGCCCTATACACCACATGTAATGAGCACATCTGGTCTTCAGGCAGGGGACGTATCACAGCACTCCACACATGCAAAGAGAAAGGAAAATGACTGCCAGCTGTTGGCTATTTTGCTATCCATGTAAATAAATAAATAATAAGCCACAGCTTTTTATGGACTGATAGCATGAACCAATCACACAGTACTTCTGTTTGACACAAGTGACCATGTGAACAAGTGTTAAATAATCCACTGCAGGTGTGATGAAGTGAATCTGACATTTCAATGATTCACTGAAACAGCTTGGGCAAACATCCTCACTCTATGGGAACACCTGTTATGTCTCTTGAATGTTTTGTGAGAATATAAAAGGTTCCTAATATTGTTGGTGGTGAAATATGTACGTTCATCTGGTGCATAGGTACAGTTTTAGATAACATCTGTTTGAAGCTGGATAAAAGTCAGTCCAGTGTGGTTGTCTCATATGCATAATAACATAATACACAATTCAAGTGAGAGAAGTCATGATGTCAAATGGATCATCTACATTTTTGTCCAGTGTTCGTCAGCGCTGTCTGGAGGAGCAGAAAAGGAGAAGACAGAGAGCCACCCGCAAAATTAGTACCTTCATTGGAACCTTCGTCATCTGTTTCACCCCGTATGTCATTACCAGGTGAGCCAGCTGCTTAACTCCCCTGGGCTCAGCATCTGTGCAGTCATGCTGTTATTATAGTTTTAATTTGTTGGCCAGGTTGAGATCCCTGGATGTTATTAGCTGCATGCTTGATATAATACTAATAAGCTGGAGGACACTGCGTATTGTTAAAGGGTATTGTGTATTGTGTTAGTGATCATTAGCCAATAGATTTTTTAATTAATACCTTTATATGGTACTAATTCTTTTAGTTATAAGGAACAATGTGTGTTTAAAGCAAAACTTGAAAAATGTAGATAAAATGAAAAGCAATCAAATAAAAACAGTAATCCTTTAAATACGATGCATCAAAATATGCATTACAAATAATATTGCTTATAAATTCCAGCCCATTACTGATTACAAAGTACCTGACAAAAAAATCATAGTCTATAACGTAAATCTATTAGATTACAAAGTTTAGGTAATATAATGTGACTACATTTTGATTACTTTTAAATAATTCTGATTTAACGCTTTTATCACATACATTTCAATAATATCATTGTGTACCAAAGAAAATATATTCTATTCTTTATTATCAACAACACAATGTGCATTAAATGTCAGGGTTTCCCAAACTGGGGTTTGTGAAGGAACTGCAGCGTTTGATGAAAAGCTAATTAATGAAATCATAAAAATATGAGCTAAAAATGTCAAAATAAAAGCACTAAAAATGAAAATATTTCATTTGTTTACCTGCATATCAGTGTTATCATTAACTGACATCAGAGAACTGTAACGTGCAAATTTGTTGTTAATTTGAAATATTATAAACCTCATAAAATCAATGTTTTGGTTTAAAATACTGTGTGAATTATATGTAAATCATGTAATACATTAAAGAGTAACTGTAATCGAATAAGGATTTTAAAACATACTATAATCTAATTACAATTACTTTCAAACATTTCTCAAAAACTGGTCTCCCCTACAGTATCCTACAAGTCATGAAATGTGAAGCCTGTAGCTCCTGTACTAATGTCTCTGGTCATGCATGTCCACCTGACTCATAATCCAAAATGAAGAAGGGCCTCCTGACTAGGCATGTTACATAACCTGGGTAAGCTCAGAGAAGATGGAAGGATGAACTGTCTTGTGTATCCCTGACTCTTACTGCAGCTTTTCTTCCTCAAAGCCCCTGTCAAAAGCAATTTTTATGAGCAATTGTTAGTGTCCCATTCAGGTCACAGATTATCCCTCACATAACCAAACTGAAAACAGATATTGCTCTGCATTTACTGCCTCTGCTATACAAACGTATAACCTTGCATATGCAAATAAGATCCTGGAAATGTGTTAACTGCAGAGAACGGACTTTGCAGCTTGTCTTGCTCATGTGGGTGTCATGTGTTTAGGATTGTGGAGCTATTTGTGACGGAGCCATTTAATCCATATTGGGGCGTGCTGTGTAAGAGTCTGGCGTACAGCAAAGCTGCATGCGACCCCTTCGTCTACTCTCTTCTGCGACACCAATACAGGAAGACCTGCAGTGACATCATCAATCGACTCTTGAAACGCAGTTCCCCGAATGGCTCCGGGCATCAGCAGGAAAATGGAAAGATTGGAAGGGCCAAGGAAATCGTAAAAGATGGGGAAGTCGAAGCCAGACCTACACACTGAGGACTCCTGTTGCTATAGAGATGAACGATCACAAAGGTAGAGCTTCGACTCTGGAGGGAGAGAGAACAATGAAGGCAGAGGAAACAGCAGGATACCAGGCTCTGCATTTCTCAACTCAAAAAGAATTCAAGATATAACTGTAGCAAGAGATTTTAGTAGCAAAACAGATTCTTTTTTTATAAAAATATTGATTAAATCTCTTCCTTCCTTTCTACCTTTCTTTCTTTCTTTCTTTCTCCAATCAATTCTGAAATCAAACATCTGTAACGCTGCAAGCCACGAAAGCTAGTTAGCCAACATTCAAAGAGAATCCGTAGGGCCTATTACATATCGTGGTCTGATTTGTCTCTAATGTTATAGTGATAAAGTGCTGTTTAGACTTATGAATAGGTGACTGCTTTGACTTACTGTATCACATGGTGAAATGTGAGAAAACAAGATCGCATTGTGAGTTTTTCAACACAGAATAAGAAACAATATTTTCTAGATGATGTTTTAGTGGAACTCAGTGGCATGTGGTTTTGATTTTTTTGTAGCATGTATTGTATCTTCAGGGTTTAAATATGAGGCCCCACAGCAGTGGGCGGACCTGTTCTTTCGGTGCCTTTATTTATTTATTTTATTTATTTAAAACAAAACCTGCGTAGACTGAATTTTAAAGCAAGCTCATGAAATGAACAAGCTCATTTCAGCAGAGAATTGTAGAGAAATCATGTTGTGTAAACCAAAGGGTACAAACAAAGAAGATAAAATGAGTATTTATTGAGAGAGAAACAATACAAGTTTAAAAAAAAAAAATGTTGGATTAAATTCTGACAGCATAAACAGTCTCTTTTTCTTACTTGCCTCTGAAAATTTTGTGTGAAAATATTGTGCAAGTGCCTGAAGTGCTGTCATATGGGTTTACTTAATTAATGTTCTCTGTGTGGGAACACTGGCCACAAGACACAGAAAAAAATACTTGGAAAGAGCAAAATGGAAAAAAGTGACAGTTTTTCTTTCCCTAATCGTTCCGTTTAGTTTTACAATGCCGTTCTTTGTCTATGTACTGTATATATGCATATACATTTTTGTATTTTTAAAGAGTAAATCATTTCTACAGGGTAATTTATATCTGAATGTCACTCTATAGTAAATATGTATCGTTTTATTTTTTGTAGTGTGTATGTATGAATATGTGTGCGAATATGTGACATTTGGAAGTGGGAACATTATTACACTTTGAGGGTGTTCGTGTATAAAACTACATGTTTAAATGTTTTTCTTTTGTGCAAATGTAAAGCCTTAGGAAGAAACATGTCTATTTTTGTTAAACAGAAAATAATGTAATTTTAAATTTTGCTACATCTTTGTGACTTTGATGATAATAAACAGTGGGTTTGAAAAGAGCACAGAGGTTTTTGTTATTTGTTTGACAGATTCTCGCAGAGCACAAAGCACAAAAGAAATGAACAGCAAGCAAAGAAGTCCAATTTATGCTCTGCATATTTGCTCTATTTGGTCTTTGACAGAATCCCTGCCTTCTAAGTTTCCTTCTGTCTGAGAAAAGAAAGAGAAATGCATGGAAAGTTCAATTCCAAAGCAGGAGAAAGAAAGAGAGAGAACGATAGGAATGTGGGGGAGACAATTACTTTCTGAAATGCTTTAAAACAGATTTCATCCCTCCTCTGTTCAACTGAAACGAAGACAGCTTTGCACTTTGCACTCGTGCTCTGGCTCAGAAAGCACACAATAGAGAGAGAAAGAGTCAAGAAGTCTCTGTAATTGCAGGTTCAGAAGAAAGAGAAAAGAAGGAACCATAAAAAGAGAAGTAGAGAGCGTGAAGGGAGACGTTATAAAACAGCAAGAAATGAGACCACTAAAGAATTCTGGGTAATTATTACCGCCCCCCTCATCACCACCCCCTCTTGCAATGCAAACAAGAACAGAAGAAAATTACATCAGAATCCAGCCTCGGCAGCCCCCAGATTATAAAAACAGTCCTTACTTAGGTCTTCCCTATCTCCTATATTGTGTTTGTTTAGTTTTTTATGGATTTTTCACTGCTGAGTATGTCATCCCCATTTCTCACTGATCCATCAATACTGGCCAACAAAACCAAAAGACAGTAATCACACACCAACACTGAAACTTGGGGGGGGGGGGGGGTGTATCACAGTTTCTCAATAGTTGTAAATAATAATAATAATAATAATAAATGTTTTTAAGCGCCAAAACAGCATATTAGATTGATTTCTGAAGGATCATGTGAACCTGAAGACTGGAGTAATTCTAAAAAATTTTCCTTTGCCATCTCAGGAATACATTACATTTTAAATATATATTCTAATAGAAAAACTGTCATTTTAAACTGCAATAAATATCTTGCTGACCAAAAAAATTTTTGAATAGCAGTTTGTGTGTGTGTGTGTGTGTGTGTGTGTGTGTGTGTGTACCTGTTTTTATATCCCGGTGGGGACTTAAACCTGAATACACACAGACTCATGGGGACTCGTGTCATGGTGGGGACCTAAATTGAGGTCCCCACGGGTAAACAAGCTTATAAATCACACAGAATGAAGTTTTTAGAAAATCTAAAAATGCAGAAAGTTTCCTGCAAGGGGTAGGTTTAGGTGTAGGGTTGGTGTAGGGCAATAGAATATACGGTCTGTACAGTAGAAAAACCATTACGCCTATGGAGAGTCCTCACAAGGATAGCAAACCAGACGTGTGTGTGTGTGTGCGAATTACATGTAAATATTCAGTAACACTTTAGATTAGGGAGCACATATTCACTATTAAGAGTTTTCCCTCTTCAAAAATGATTAAACTCCTAATTACTGCTTACTGATATAAAGTAAGGTAGTTGCTGTAGTAGTTATGTGTATGAGGAAGGGTTAAGAGATCTAGAATGTGTTCATGCAGAATAAGGCATTAATATGTGCTTTATAAGTACTAATACTGCCAACATGCTAATAAACAACTAGTTAGTAGTGAATAGTGTTCCCTAATCAAGTGTTTCCATATATTCCACACTATCAGTTCTTGATAATATGGTTTAGTGGAAAATCACCACTAAATCACTCAATTTTTTATCTCCTTATAGCTTATCCAAACATATTAGACATGACTAGTTCTTTAATAACTGTTTTACAATAATTAGTTCAACAAACCTGTTTATTTTCAAATAATCATTTTCATAAGCTCTGCCCGTTTCATACAGATAAGAAGAACATTTACAAAGTAAGGGTACTTGGACAGTAGTCAATTACTGTAGACAGTTTAGAGGTCAAAATACTAAAGTATTTGACCACAGGATTCCAGAATCAAGTATTCTAGAGAGCCATGTAATAACTGTAGGTAATGGTAATGACAGGTTTAGCTCTAGTTAAAGATTGACAATACTTGAAGTCTAAATCAAAAATAACTAGTGATACAAATGGAAATACCTAATCTGTTAACATTTCACTGGGCATTTAAAAAAATCTTGTTTCATCACAACAAATTATCATGAAAATGTGAGACTAAATGAAAGATTACAAACCATAACCAAAGGCATTTGCAATAAATATACTCTATTGAAAAAAAAATGTATTTTTCTTACTTTTCTCTATACTTACCACTTCTCTAGCTTCTGTACTCCAGCTTAGAGACTCATACAGAGTGTGTTTGCTCTAGTATGATAAATTGCTTGCAATGTTCCTCATTTGTAAGCCGCTTTAGCGACATGTTATAACACGTTGCCATGATTCATAAAGGTTCCTGCTGTTATACATTTAAAATACCCTCAATCCCACCATTAGCTTTTGTTGAACAGGATGTGGGCTACAGCCCTGATGAAATAAACTCTACACAATTCTACACATACATTCACACAGACAGACACTCTTAAACATAGTCATTTACAGACATACTTGTACAAACATTTAACCTTTTTCAGACACACAATCACACATACACAAGCCCAAATTCCTAAATTACTATTATTTGCTCCAAGTCTCACCCACACAAACACAGCACGGAGCTCTCTAGGGACACACACGGTGAGCCCAATTAAAAAGCGAGCAAGCGGATAGACAGGCAGAGAGGGGTAAAGAAGAGAAGGAAAACACAGAGCGCTGTCAGTTTGTTCTCTTATTTCCACTCATGAACTGCACAGCTTCACAGCAGTACAACACAGAATAACTCATGAGAGAGCAGCTCTTCAGAGACTTCAAAGACTATTCTGCGCTAACTGCAACTGTTTAGGGTCAAGCTGAAATGACGTGTATCTCCGACGACGCCACAATAAGCGCTCTTCACAGAACAAAAGGGAATCATTTTGAAGACTGATTTCTTTGGGGTTAAGATCTTTTAGAGATGATGTGTTGTTTTCACTTACTGACTACTTGTCTGTCTGGAGATTGCAGGAGATCATGCAGTGATGCTTTGTTCTCAGACCACCAATCTTTTTTGCTGTAATTGGTCAAATGTAATGGGGACCTGAACATGAGGCAACTTACAACTGCCTCCACATAAGAGCATTTAGAGCGATCAATGCAGACACAAATACACACACTGATGGTATATTGAGAACAACGGCTGTGGGCTCCATTATAAATGAACAGAGGTTCAAAGGTTTATTTGAGCTAATACAACTAAATCCCTGGAGAACTAACCAAAGTGAAGAGTCTGTAAGAGACACCAAATCTGAACTAGAGCAATAACATGAACAATGACACTTCTTCCTTGGGATGCACCGATGTTAAATTCTTTGTCTAAAAGTTAAAAACAAAACACTACAAAACTAACTGTGAATTTATTACATTACATATGAATGAATTCATTTTGAGATTTACTAAAGATTACATTTAACTGATTTAATATTACATAAAAATTTACGAAGATAAAATGTATTACCAAGTTGAAATTGCATGCTTATAGTGTTTAGTACTTTAATGTGGATAGTATACGCTGATGTTAAAAGTCTGGCCAATACCGATAAGATGATAATTATTTTCATCATATGGCTGAAGTCTATAATATTGTGTCCAAACAAACTAAAAAACAAAACACTAAAAAATAAAATTAATCATTTTAAATACTATAAAGTTATTACATTATATATGTACAGTACATAATGTAAAATAATGTACAGCATTTCGAATGAACAGATATTCATTTTGAGATTTGCTTAAAATTAGGCCTACATTTTAAATTTAGCCTACTTAAAATTAGTCTATGATGATCTAAATGTAAAATTAGGAGAAATTGAAAATTAACAATTAAATATATAACATCATCCTGCACCGATTAAAAAAATAAATAAATAAACAGCCCAATATGACACTTTTTTTCAATAAAAGTTTTTAAGTGTTTTTTGTTAAAAAAATGTTTGGTGAAGTTTGTTAGAAACCAAGAAAATTCAACTTTTAATAAAACTACTGTAGATTATATTGGTAGTGTCTGCTGCACAGACAATCCAACAGTCTTTTATAGAAATTTCTCTCAATTCACTCCAAGGACAGTACAGCTCCAGACAGAAGGAAAGAGACTAAGAATACCAATTCCTCACAGGGAGAAACAATTACAACTGAGTTGACACCTTGCAAAACAGAGAGAAATTGCAGCGTCTGTTTATGCGTGCCCAATACATCTATTTACAGATTTGTTGTCTGTTTTATTAAGTTTTCCTCCTACTTAGTTTGCGAGCCTGTATATCATTTGATTAGATTAAGCAGAAGTTTTCGTAGTAACAGTCTGGATTTTGAGTCAAGCATAGGTACAGTCCATGCAAATGAACACATGGTTCTCATTCCACTGCGGCAGGAACTTGTTTTGTCATCTCAGGCAAGTAATTTACTCACGACATTTAAAACTGCGATCAGATGCACTATACAAATTAACAAAATTTACCTCCTTCCAGCATTACTCAACTGCGCTTTTAGTTTAAAATAAGCCTTGGCAAGTGGTGTCAAATTGTCAGGAGTTTAACGCTCACAAACACACACACCCCCCTACGCACAAACTTGATAGGTTGTTCAAAAGATATCCCCAGCATCCAAGCAATTAGTGCTCATTGTTTCCATAGCAACCCAAAAGACCAGTAGGAAGGAGCCAAAACTTGGACCATAATTGCGATTTTCCCTTCTTCCCCTGTACATTCCCTCACTATGCATTATGGATTAAATCGTGCACATTTTTACAAGAACTGATTTGCAAGTTGCCAATAGCTTCCTGCTGAGTTGTTCAAGTGAAACCAAGGACCTTGATTACCCATTTTAGTCGTTTGACTGAAAAAGGACCTAAACCATATGAATTTAAATGTCCAGGGGTAAGACTCAGCCTCATAGTAGTGGCTTGCATCTATAGATGCTATATAAAGACCACATTTCCACAAGGCCAATAACATAATTGAGATTTAATGATTACCTTCAGTAATTTACTTAAAGCTAACTAGCAATTATAGTTAATTAACTAGCATTCATGCAATTCTGTGTACTGTAAAAAAAAATATGAAATGCCTGAGGCAAATATATAAGAAATAAGTTAAATTATACAGCTCAAATATCACATTTCAGCTCTGTGGATGAAGAGGGGTTTGTTCATACACTGGATCAAATCTTAGCGAGTCACATCGTGTCAACGAACACATCTGATGCATATTTTAATCATCTATTCAAATGAGTCATTATAGAAACATCTGTTATTCTGTTCATCACTTTGCATTTAATAAACACAAAGACAGGAATAGTATTGTAATTAACTCACCAAATGGTCAGAGTCAGTGAAGCGGATGAAAGCTTCATCAGGCCAGATCCAGAGGCTAGCAGTGAGGAGTTTATGAACCCCATGATCTGCACATATGCATGCAGGGAAGTGATGGTGGCGATGCACTTTGCATGATTGTGTTTGATTGCCATGTTTGATAAGGGTTCAGAAAATACGGTCAAAATCTCTAATAATAGCACCTAAAGCCTGGAAGGTAGCTTGAGGGAAACATCACAACACACACACACACAAACCGCTTGGTTTATCGGCCTTGGAGTGACACACACACACACACACTCTGAAAAACACATTAAACCTGTTTTCATTATCTGCAGACACACACAAACACATAGCCATTATGTTCCTGACAGTCCCGTGGGAGGTGAAATGTGATATGATGGAGGTTAAGCAGTCGGTTAAGGCCAGGTCACTCTTGCACTCTTCAGATTCCCATGACTGTCTGACTGGGTCAAGTCCACGGCCGTCACCAAGGAGACACAGCCTCTGAGGATCTTTCTATGGAGTTTTTGTTCAGCTTCAGTATTCACAATGGAATGAATGCAAAATGTAAAACCTATCAAATACAGGAAATGAGTGCATGGTTACATTATCATTAGGGCTGGGTTGACAATAACATTTCATCGCTACCCAAAACCATGCACAGATCCATCCTTCAAAAATGGTAGACCAAGTAACTTTGAAATTTCCATTTCTACATACTATGGTTTGGGATACAGCAAATCTAATCCCAGATACTATTTTGGGCACATCGATGCATCGATCTGTATCAGTATCGGCTCCGATACTGACATTTTCTTCTGGATCTGATATCGGTCAGACATGACCGATCCAAATCCGATACTGTGCATATACTATTCTGTGTTATTGTTAAGCCCCACAAAAGGTACAAAAACATTATAAAGCACCATAAAGTTTCTGTGCACTATATTTCAAGTGTTCTGAAGCCGTTCCATAGTTTAATGTGAGGAACAGATGAATATTTAAGTCAAGTTGACATAAACTCTTCTCTCCGCTGCGGCTGTCTGTCATCCTTCAGCATTGAACTGCGTGTCGCGTTCGGCTACTAAAGTCAAAACGATGAAACTCTCTTCAAGAGCGCACAATAACTGACAATACAACCCCAAATCCCCTCCATTAGTTGAGGAAATTTAGCTTAAGTAGTTAGCATTGCCCTGTTAGCCCCCGCTGACCATAACTACACAATCAGGCTTCCAAAAACATCTTTGTCCACTGGGGAGTATTGAATAGTGCAGAATATTCTTAACATTTCAAATGGCAAATATTCCATTAATGTAGATGTTCTAACAGTGCAATTCTCTTTGGAGGATTCTTTATAGTGCCTTTTAAAAGTCTTTACACTTTATGGAGATATCAAATTAAAATGGCTTACATATAGTAAAGCTGTCTCAAATTAAGCAAGGACAGGAGATTTTAGCATCCAAAAAATTACACACTTCACCTCTAAGTCATGAATTAGACTCACTGGAGTAAGAGGATTTCAGACTATTTAGGCTGTGAAGTCTAAACAGTCAGAAAAGCTGACAACCAGTGAATTTCAACAACAAGTAGTTGTGTGAAACATCACTGACAAACTGTAGTGAAGATGTACTTAAAAACACCCCCATCCACTTACTGTACTGTATAGTTTAATATTTTTTACATAATCATTTATATAAAAATCAATATGGCAAAATACTTTCAAATATTTAAAGGTTACAGATACACTAAAAGTTAGGATTAGTAGAGTCAGTAGGAGATTTTAAAATATTTTTCAGGAAGGAATTCAAACAAATGCTGTTCTTTTGAACTTTCTATTTACTATCCTGACAAAAAAAAGTAACAAGGTTTCCACAACAGACTGATTTCAGCATTGATAATAATAAATGTTTCTTTAGCACAAAACATTTTGTGGTCTGAAATCCTTTCTTCGAAACGTCACATACAAATTTTGGCTTTATTCTCCAATGTCCAATTGTTGAGATATGTTTTAAAATATATATCATCAAGGAAAATAATGCATTGAGATTTTTCAACAGCTTTCTTAAGAACTGCCTCCAGCAATGGTAGTCAGTCTAAATGCTAACATACCCTAGCAGCCATTAAAAGAAAATGAAGAATCACATTTAAACTAAAAACAATCGGAAAATCAATACTATTGGTGAAAAACAGACTTACCAAGCATTGTAGACACTGAAACAGTTTTTTTTAGGTTCAACAAAGCAAAATCACTGCTTTAGAATTCAACACCAGCACTTTCACTGTTTATAAGAAAACTAATGACAGCAATCCTTCATGTTAGTATCGTTTTCTACATATAAGGATTGATTTAACTCAGAAGAGGTTTTACACTTAGTATAAAAGGTGATAGAAATCAGAGAGAAAAATAAAGAGCCAAAGTGAAACATTTGCAATTAGCTGAACCGAATATAAAGGAAAGACAATGAAGAGAATGAGATTCTAAGGCAGAGGCCATTAGACTGACTCCTGCAGGATTCATAATTACTAAAACCTCTGTGTGTAGTTTTTGTGTGTGCGTGTGAAAGTAGGCGGACGTGTGTGTGAGCGCCTATGTTAATTAATACTCACTTCAATCACTTAATCAAACAGGAAAATTTGAATCCCAATTTGCAAAAATTGCATCTGCAGCAGCATGTCAACAATGATGTTTCAAGCAATGACATGCACTTGCCGATTCTCATGACAGTAGCTAAAGCTACTACATCTGAACCACGTGCACCAAAATAACCATCACTCAAAGCACAGAGTATTTTCATAGTTTTAAATAATATAGCTCTCATCAGAAGATATCATCTAAGATATGACCAGTGACTGAGAGGATATGATTAACCAGGTCTCTGAAAGAGAACAAAGGAGGAAACTCCTGATTACAAATCAAAAAGAATCTGTCATATATGCAGATATTCAGACAAGAGTCAGAAAGAGCCATTTAGGGTCCACAGTAATGAAAATTTATGCATAATTGACTTGTTTAACATTCCTGTCCTAAGCTGCCAAGATATCATCAAGGTGGCTAATGACATTTTCACTTGCAGCAGGAACCTGCATGATTTATGTGAAAATATCTTTGGAGAAAGTTCTATTAAAGACAGCAAGCTCTAAATTCTATAACGGTATATACAGTTGGTATAATAAATCAAATGGACACTACAAACAAAATTAATCATTTAATAGTAGCAATTACTGCATAAATGTTCGAGGACTCTATATGCATGTTTTTTTTAAATTAGTTTTATATTTGGTAGAACCAGTTGGTAGAATTTAACTAAAAGCAACCCATTGAAATATATTTTAAAAACAAGGAATTGCAACTTTATTCCTTGTCATTCTTTAATTTTTCTCCATAAACAGACAGTCAGACAGACAGATAGATAGAGATAAAGTTTGTAGAAAGAAACAGGCTTCCATAGCAACAGGTCTGTTGAAAGATGTTTTACCGCTCATTTGAGTTACCTCATCAGTGATGAAATCCATTGCATTGGCTAAATTGTACTAATCATGACCATACTGTATGAACTAAAACATAGTAATTGCTCAGACCCGTCACAATTTCATTACTTTTTATACAATCCGTTTTGGTTTTTGGTACAATCTTATTCAGATCTATATGGCGAGTTCGAACAAAAGCTCTGAATCACTCTTTCACTACATGCTGAAATTCACGACCCCTGAATGTCAGAGCTGAAGAGAGAAGCCAGGAATTATCTAACCGCCCCCTAAAATCAATTAACCCCAGTCCCCTCATCCTGCCCAGGTGCAATTCCCATCATTCTCAGATTAATGCTTGCCCATCAATTAAAGGCACATCACTGTGGCTTATCGTGGGCAGCACAGGAACGTCAGAGGAGTGCTGCAATTTAGGAAGAACTGTTGCATTGCTGAGGATAAAAGATGTTCACTCTGCTTCCCGAATAACAGTCTGATGTTCATTCTTATAAATGTAACTAGGCTCCCATAGGACAATGGGACTTGTGTTGATGTGTTTGTGACCTTCTGAATGAAAATGATCGAGACAGTTCTTCAGATAAGGTAAAAATGTGCTGCATCAAATGCTGTAGACATTAACACCATTCAGACAGTAATTGTTCTCAGGGCAGTAATAAACAAATCTAAGGCATTCAGACAGCAAACTAGCAAATAGGTCTCTATAATAGGTGTACTTTGGATAAAGAGTCTGCTAACTTACAAAAACTCAAGCACAAACGTAGACAAGGACAAACCAGGGTTGCCCCAGGAGAGTCACTTTAATTTCACTAATTAAACGCACCTGAACAGACTAACCAAAATCTTTGGGTTTACCTGAAATTAGCCGCCAGTATTTTTGCAGGATGGTTGGAAATAAACTCCGCAGGAAGGAATAGGAATGAGTAACCCTGAATTATATCATTATCACAATTGACTCACTTTTGCAGTTTGTAAAGTCACCAATAACAAGGTATAAAATATCTTTAAGTTAAAGAGGGCAGAACACGTCTTTTTCTTAATTTCCTTTGTCCGAAGCTTCTTTGAATGGTTTCACTTGGCCTTGGAAAGATAGCAGCCAACCCCTGCCCTGTATGACTCATGGTACTATTACTCAGAGCTAAAACCATAGCAGTAAATTGAATAATGGTCAATTAGACAGGTGCTTCTAAACACCGCAAAAAGAACAAAAAAATGGAGAGAATGAACAATGGATGGGCCTTTTTTTGAGTTTAAAGACTCTCTTTGGTGTTCAGATTGTTAACAAAAAAGAATGGTTGTTTGGTTTTAGTAAATAAATGAAATCAAGGTGAAATCTCATGACTGAACAACCAGTCATCTGGTTTAGTTACTATTAAACGTTAGAGCTTATCAAAGTGAGAGATACACAAAAGAGAGGGATGTGGGTATACTGACAGTTGCTATGGTAACAACATTTAAAGCAGACAGTAAACTTTTCGTAATTCTTTCCTTCTTTTTTTTTTTTAATTCAGATTTACTGAAAGATGAGTTACTATTTCTATTGTAAAAACAACCATTGGTGTGCTTTTTTTTATATTGCACAAATTAATTTGCTTAATCTGCTTTGAATCACATTAAATGTAATAAGTAACACTCAATTTAGAAAACATTTAATGACACTCCCAACTAAAATGCAGCTTTATAAATTGGCGTCAGGTACAACGTCTCCATGTCCTGCTTTCTAAACAGATGCTTGATAATGTCACATTGATTAGTTCATTAATATATGTGCACAGTCTCCTATTTCCAGAGAGGTTAATTTTAATATAGCAAAGCCTCTCAGAAAATGAGAATGGAACAGGTTAATTAAAGTGACGCTGTGGGCATGAACTCAGAAATGAAGTCGTACTTCAGCTCAAGCACAACAGATTGCATTTGCTCAAACTCGGATGAAGGTTAGTTATTGTGTCTTCACTTCTTTCTTTAGCCCGTTGTCTCGTATAGTCACATTTTTAACTAAATGACAAAAAGGTCTGGCCCACATTGGTCAAAAACTGATGCCTACTGATGCTCTATGCACCATAGTAGCAATTCACTTCAAGGTCATGCTGTTGAATTCTAGAAGGTGACTGCCACAGAAGCTTTATTAGTTTGCAGACTGCTGTCTGTCGTGAGAGTTAAACAGCTGCTTTATCTGAAACAGATTAAAGGAAATAGTTCACCCAAAAATGAAAATTTGCTGAAAATGTACTCACCCTCAGGCCATCCAAGATGTAGATGAGTTTGTTTTTTATCAGAACGAATTTGGAATTTTGAACAAAGAAATTAGTTGTTACATCACTTGGAGCCGCTGCAAACAGCTGATGAAGAAAAGCATAATCCACATGTAATCCACATGACTCCAGTCCATCAATGAATTGTGAAGTGAATAGCTATGTGTTTGTAAGAAGCAAAACCATAAATAAGGCATTTTAAGGTCAATCCATCACTTCTGGCCAAAATATGGGTCAATAATCCTTAATAACGCTTTCTCCTTTCTCCCAAAAAAAGTCCTGTTTAGGACTGTTTTCGCTTGTAAATGGTGCTTCATGTGTGCATATTTCTCTCCTGAATCAGATGAGATTATTTTTTACTTTATTATGAATAGAGGGCACATATTTTGCCCAGGAGTAATGGCTTGAAGTTTAAAACAGCTTGATACATTTGTTCATTACAAACACACATCTTTTCACTTTACAACACTGCAAAAAATGGCTTATCTTACTTATTTTTTTTACTAGAATCAAGACAAAAATACCATCTAAAAATTCTTAAATCAAGATACTTTTAAGCAAAATGACTTAAGATATTTAGTCGTTTCCAGGTGGAAAAAACTAAATTAAGTGCATTTTGCAACTTAAACAAGTAAAATTATCTCCCAGTGGGGTAAGTAAAATATTCTTAAAACAAGAGTACTTTACTTACCCCAATGGCAGATAATTTTACTTGTTTTAAAAAAAAAACAAACAAAAAAAAAAAAAACTAAATTCTCTTAATCAGCTCTGTTCTCTTGAGATAAAGAAATAAACTCTCTAAACCATAAGTAACTATATTTTTAAGCTTTAATTCATCCATTCCCATCTTTCTAAGTTCATTTTTCATTACTTCTCGTTCATTAGTATACTTTTGACAAACACAAATAACATGTTCTACTGATTCCTCTGTTCCACAGTGCTTATTTATTATTTTTAAGGTTTTATTCAGCATAGTATGTCCAACCCTTAATCTTGTTAGAATATTTTCCTCTTTGGTGCTTCTTTTAGTTCTAGCGTCATATCATATACACACAGAACTTTAAAGGTATTCACGGCAACCCGTCAAAATAAAAGTTTGGTTTAACTTTTTAGAAGACATTGTGCCAGAAATAGGCTATATTATTTAGTAGAATGTACGTAATACTACCACTACTACTTACTACTACTGTTAAAAAAATTATCAAACTTAATTTTTTTAAAGAAATAATCACAAAATATTTTTATTTTAATAGTAAATCTCCTTTATTTGCCAAAAATTTAAATGTTTAATTTTCATTGATTAAAATATAAATTAAATCAATGTTTTATGCCTTCATCTGATAACCAGTAAAATTTAAATACACAACACAGAATTTCTGAGGAGGAAAAAACATTTCATAAGGCTACTGTAAGAATAAATAAAAATTGTTTGTATGCATTCAAATAATTAGACATGCTAAAACACAGAATTTGGTAACAATAAAACATAAGGTGAGGAAAAAAATAAAACATTTCATACGGCCCTAAATGTCATTTTTGTTACATTTTAATAAATTAATGTTAAATTGCATAAGTTTCATGATTTTAGTTAATTAGACATGCTTTTTGATTAATAATATTTAATTTGACCATTAAAATCCAGAAAAATTAAAACAGAAAAAACAGAATTTAGAAAAAAATAAAACGGAATTTGGGAAAAAATAAAACGGATTTCATAGGGCCCTACAGCTATACACTTCTGCATGTGAATACTGATATATAAATAGGCCTTAGAGTCTCAACTAAACTTTAAATATTCTACAAAAATAAATATATAAAAAAATAAAAACTGTCATTTCATACACAAAAATGCTCTTATACTAATATATATATATATATATATATATATATATATATATATTTTATGTTTTTTTTTAAAGGCGGACCGAAAAGTTACCCCCAGAAGTTGCATAAAGCCAAACAAATTAGAGCTTGCAAAAATAAGAAAATTGCATTTCACTGTGAGCCCTTACCTATAATGGCTTTTTTCCTTATGAGGTCATCTCAAGTATTCTGATGTTCTCAGAAGTGTATCGGCTTTGATAAAACCTTACTGTGTAATTTTCAAATGGACGTTCATGACAAGGACTGCACATAACAGTCTATTACTAAGAAGTTAAAATATCCCTCTGTTTTTATGCTTTCAGGTCCCGTCAGCCTGAAGAGGGAATACAGGGGTTACGACAGAGATTAAATTCCAAGAAGACAGTGATGAATGACTCATAGCTTTATCACAGGCCACATGTGTAGGCAGATATGCTAACGCCCAAGCATCATTACAAGCATGTGTGCAAGCATCAGAAATATATTCTAGACTTCCTCTATCTCTATTTAACCAGCTTTGCTCATTTAATTACTAAAGCTCAATTAGTGGTTCAGTTTGTAGTCCTGAAACTGGAAGAAATGAGTAACAGATGGATATTATGAGTAAAGGTCTATGGCTAATTGTATAAATAGCAACTATTGTTCTACAATATAAATTACATGATGTCATACCCTTGAATTTCAACATAATTTTGAGACAAAGCTAAGAAATAAACTGCAAAGTGAGATTTGCAGTTACATACAAAAAAGATTTTGTGAGTATTTGTGAGAAACATTTGTAATTTGTGAGATATAAAGTTGCATTTCCCAGGAAAAAGTCAATTACGAGAAAGTTGCAATTATAAGATATAAAGCTGAATTTATGAGATAAAGATGTATTTGTGACATATCAAATCAGAAGTATCAAACAACTGACAATATCAAAAAAAACACCTTATCTGTGAGATAAAAAGTCACAATCGTGAGAAATAAAAACACTTTTTTTACACTACGGCAAGCTTCAATGTTAACCCAGTGTTAACCGCACTGACCTACTATTGCAAAAGCACTGCATGCCTCCCATAGAAATGCTTTCTTAAAATGCCAATGCAATGTAAAAAAAAGATGAAGTAGAACAAGGACAAGAACAAGAAGAAAAGAATGCAAATGGGTTGAGTCCTGTATTTGGCTGGAGAGGAAGCAGCTGCAATATCATCATGCATTAATACTTCAAGGACCCCAGAAAGTTTGGTAATTATAAGTGCACTGAAATAAATTATTATAAACATTGTGAACAACCTCAGTCAGAGGGAGCAAGTGCCTGAATGAAGAGGTTTCATAGAATATTTTTGTCTTGTTTCCTATAGCTAAATATTAAAGCTGTTCTGCTAATTTGAGGTATTTGAACTATTTGAAGCTAAATTTTATAAAAACACTCAGTGGTGAAAAAAGGATTTTTCTTTTCCAAGGAAACAAAGTTTTCTTATTATAATAACTTTTATTCATATGTAAGGATTAGATTTCAGTGGGAATACAATTTTTTTTTGGAGAGGAGAGAGGCAATGGATCACTGTAATGCATGACAATGACAAATATTTCTCATACAGATGTTCGTTTCTTATGTTTCTCTCTTTCTCTCTTTGCAATCCTCCTCGGGAAACCCAACACAGATGAGTATAGACCATCTGGATGTGCACGATCATCCGGAAGACTCCAGTTATTTAAAAACCACAAATGGTGTCAGAACAGGAAAATGTACCAAATGTTTGACCAGCCTGGATTATTTCGTAAATGCTTCAATTAATTTCTCAGCTACTGCTCTGTGAATAACAAGCCCAATTATACATTTGTACATCTATTGACGTCATAGTCAGAATGCTTCCTATTGCTTCCTGCTATGGGTTGTCATTTTGGTTTATTTCCCACCTACCTAATGGTCTCACTGGAAAGTTATCGTCATTAAAGTTTTGATGTGAGACTCAAAGTTTTGAAAGACAAAAGGTCACTATCTATCCGGATGACAAATAATGAGGGTCTCATTCTTCTGACATATGTTTTTAAACAGCCTACACCTTATTATCTTATACTCACAGCAAGACATGTAGTTATTCAAATGGACTTTCACAGATTAGTCACTGCTCAATCATCTACTACTCACTATTTCCATGTTTTCACAAAACATTTTCACATCTGAGCATCTCAGATTTACTATATAATACAAACTTGCATTTTTTTTACAAAATCATTTTTAGTTGGTAATTCATAATGACTTAGCTTTAAATTCAAACAACGATGCCCTTAAGGCTCCTCAATCACTTTGACATCAACAAGATGCTGTATAAAACTTACAGCAATGCAAAGACCAGCTCTTCTTTATACATCAAAAGACTCTGTCTGAAGTAGTCGGTCATGGTGCAGTTTTAATAATCAATGTGGATTCTAATTACTCAGAGAGATGTAACATCTTTGATGATCTCCCTTTTTTAAAGTGCAGCTTAGATGAGATCCATTTACGTCCTGAGAGATTTAACACATTATCAGTGTGCGAAAAATAACAAATTCGAAAAAGTGCATAGAGTATATTGTATGTTTTTTCTATATACTGTGTCTATACAAAATGCACTTAAGCCATGTTGCCCAGTTCAGTACAGGTGTCTCTTTACACCAGATGTAAATATGTGCAACATGAGCAATAAATAAAGTGATCAGGTTGATGTGCATGTTTATATGTCACATGCGCACATGCTGCACAAATATAGAGTTTCCCGCTGTTTGCACATAATAGTCTCCTCCTATTGCCTCTTTTTTGTTGTTGTAGTAGTAGTAGTAATATTTTCGGGTCCTAATTATGAGACGACAAGCACGTGAATCTTTGTGCCGTGCTGCTTATTTTTAACAAGCAGTAAAACTGCCCATTCCTGTGGATGAGAGTATAAAGTGAGGACTGATGGAAAGTTGTTCTGGTCTACTTCACAGACGATGAGTGGAAAGAGGATTTAAGAATAATATGACAGTCATTTATGACACTTCATTCTACAAAAACAACAGCTTGTTCCACACATTATACGTTATGACGCCATTTGTGTCATTGCACATGCGCAGTACTTTCCAGTTTTGGTTTTCAATCCAATCAAGTGTTTACATCGTCCTCTCGATTGGATTAAAGGTCTACACCACCCATTCAGTCTGATGGAGCAATCAATCCAATTACTAATGAAATATTTGTTTGCATGTATACATGGCCAATGTGAACTCTAAGCAAATTAGGATTAAATTTATCATTTACCGGTCCGGACCAAAAGAATCAAGAGAATCATACTGCAAGTGTAAAGACATCAGACATCAAGAATGAAAAAAGTGAAATTACTATGGCTATAACACAGATAGGATTCTGAGTTAAGATGTTTCTGTATAACCCCAGAACAATAAACTAGGGTAAATGTACCTATTAAGCTCACGTACCCATTAAGCACACTTCCATTTTTGAGATCAGATTATAAAAACAAAAAATAATTTATTATCCTACTTGATGTCTTAACCAATTGATGTGTTTGTTACTATATACCTCCTATAATTTCAAGTCAATCAGATCATTGCACACTGAGATATGAGTCTCCATGTGTTCACACTGTCTGGCGGCCATTTTGAAAGCTGTCTAAAAACTTTCACCAAAAGAGTAGCCCCTTAAATGTGTATTTTTTAGATGTTTAAGCCTTTATTTTGGGTAAGTTTCACTACTTATTGTAAAATTAAGAGATTAATGTTCAGACTTTTGCATATTATAACCTGGAACTTGGATGTGGGAAATAATTACAATAGATCCAAAAGATCGCTTTAGCAACGTAGCACAGATGCTACAGAACACAGTTAGCTGACTAGCTATATAAGATTGTGTGCTATGCTAACATATTACTTCACAGGCATTACTAGCTTGTACTTTTACATCCTTAATATTATAAAATGACAGTTTATTGCTGGTCTGTCATTTTACAGTGCTGTAATTTTGAAAGATTTCATATTATTTTGAGGTGAGCTTAAAGGGTACACTACTATGAAAATCACACAGCTTCAGTGTGACATCAATAAGAAAAAGTATAATTTCATAGATATTGTTAATAATAGTTGTTCATATTAAAATATGTATGAACTTAATACATGACCTAGACTATTTATTTAGCAAAATCCTGTCATTTTAATAAATATTACATGAAATTTATTAAAAATTGTTGCTGCTCCAATTAAGCTCAGTGTGCTCTCTTTAAGCTCTTCCACATTGAACGTCTATGTAAATACTTCATAAACAGACTTTAAATATTAACTGATGGTTGTCACTTTAAGTTAAGTTAATCGATTTTCTATGGATTCTGTCAACTCAAATCTGCAGACTGGCTCTGATCTTTGGCAACTAGCATCAACTTCTCCAGACTGTAAATCTGTGGAAAATCGGGGCAAAAATCATGTAGTGTATTCCAGTCTTAAGAGACTATAGATAAGTTAACAACCATTTAAAAAGAGGTTTCATAATGAGGCTAGTTTCTGTGTTCATCCCCATGAATTAAATGTTTTATTGGTTTGTTTTATTTGATTTTTGAATGTGTTACTTAGCTGAAAGTGGACTAGTCTAGATGTTGATATGTGCTTAGATGACACTTCACTATGAATATATAACTGATCGACTTGAATGCCTTGTTGCTTGATTTTAGTGTTCTGTTTGGTTTTTTTTGTGATTGACTTTGTACCTTCAAAAAACATATTTTTACAATTATTCTTTAAAAATTTTCCTTAAAATAAACAAGAATTTTTAATAAAACATGATGTGAGCTTAATGGGAACAGGGGTGTGCTTAAAGGGTACAAAAATGTACCCATTAAGCACAGCCAGACTTTTTGAATTTAATGATGTATATCTTAATTGAAATGCTTTTGTCATTTAAAATAAAATTAAATATTTTTGTGTGAGAGACTAATGCTTTATTTTAACATAATTTTTTGTACTGAAACCAATATCTTGTGCACTAAAAATGTCTCAGTATAGATTTTGGTGAGCTTAATAGGTACGTTTACCCTACTCTGTTTTACTTTAATCTTTTTCCTTATCTCCTAGTGTACTAAAGTAAATGGCAAGCCTTCAGATATCTTTCATGTGAGCTACAAACTCATTGTCCACTTTTTTTTTCCCCCCCTCTTAGGCTGCACAACCGCATGAATAATGAATGATATGCCCGTGCGATTTCTAAACAGAATTTTTCACAATTTATGCAGAGAGATTTCAATCATCAACTTTAACTTCTCCACTTTCTTGGAGCACATTTGAATAATTCATTATAAGAATATTCATCTCTGCAAAGAGATTCAGATGAAAATAAAAGTTTTGATTAAACCGTCATGACATCATCAGGGCTGGCCTTTAAAAAAACAAATGCTAATCTACACTGGCAGAGTTTCAGCTTTATGAAACAGGCAATGTTGGTGATCAAATAAGGGTATTCAAGCAGACATGCCATCAGAGATATATCTGTGTGGTATCAGAGCTTAAATTTAGAGATCTTAATACATCTGGGCTCTTTAAATCAGTGCAAAGCACTGAATTAAGTTGCAATGGAATCATATAGATAACATCAGTTCCCTCTACTGCTTTTTACAATCTCCACATGCTACAAAGCAATATACAAGATGACACTTTCACAATATAGAGCCTCAAGCAGCCTTTAAAACATTGTAAAACATTTTATATCAATAATTGGTCATGGCCAGTGAACACAGGGAATGCACCTGCCAGCAATGCATTATAGTCAATTGATAATGAAGCATTTCCAACACCTCACGTTAACAGGTACAGCATTTTATCTATTCATTTATTTGCAGGCTTCTCACGTCTACATTTTCATATCTTTATAGTAATCATTATTTAAGGGTAGAATGCCTTTAAGTCAATAGCATGCTTGGGAATAGGTGTCCTTTAGAAAATTGAACAGGATTGAAGAACATCAGGGAAGTCTCATGAAGTCAAAGAGTGCTTTTGAACCAATCAAACTCATCTATGGCTGTCTTCTCTCCCCCACAGCGGTCAAAGCAGCAAATTCATACTCATTATTGTCTGAACGGATCACACAATCATCCATCTGAGGATGCCCTGCAGCCCGAAGCCCGCTCTATCAAGCTTAAATTACCACTGTGGGCAGGGTGAAAGTGGTATTTATGTGTGTGTCGATGTGTGAGTGTCTGTGTGCTTTCACTGCATGCTAGCACATGGAAATCAGGCAAGAGGTGCTGAAAACTTCACAAACCTTTTTGGTCCCTTTTAACTCTGAATTTAGAAATATGCACAAGCTAAAATTATAAAATGAAGCTATATAAAAAGGAGTTCCCTCTTTAAAAAAAGGTACAAAGCTGTCTAATAGGTACATATTAACCCCCTAAATGGTGCAAATTAGTACCTTAAATGCACGTTAGAACTTTGAAAGCACATATTACTACCTAAAGTGTATTATAAAAATGCAAACCATTTATTAACATTCTAATCAATACTATTTTGTCGACCTATACTATTTTGTCAAAATAAGCACTAAAAAATGACTTTTTGTAATTCTACAAATAAATGTAAGCATCACAACATTATACTGAAAACAGTTTGAAAAATAGGTAATCATTTTGAGATCTGCATTTAGAAATGAAAAATTAAACAGTGTTATTAAAGCTGCAGTTTTTAACTTTTTTTGGTTAAAAATGATCCGAAATCAATATTTGAGCAAGTACATAACCAGCCAGTGTTCAAAACTATCGCCTTACTTTAGCCCGATTCACAACGGTTAGCTTATAATAATGTAT
This sequence comes from Tor tambroides, assembly GCA_021397915.2. NCBI lineage: Eukaryota > Metazoa > Chordata > Actinopteri > Cypriniformes > Cyprinidae > Tor > Tor tambroides. The sequence continues at coordinate 45,471 of JAFVLL020028943.1, read as the reverse complement.
TCTAATTAGAGTGGTACGGGTAGGTTTTCGCGGGAAATTCGAGCATGGCACTGCGTCATTACGTCACGTCTGTAAACATAAAGAAGTTGTCCCGGTTAGTAGGCTATAGCACATGTGGATCCTGCAGGTGGCAGATCGTTTATAGCCTTTTCTCACAGCAGCTGGAATAATGAAATGTATCATTTTGATGGCGGATTGTAATCCAAAAAGTATTATGTGTTTATGAAACACATAGGGAAAGGGGAAGTGGTGTGTGGCCAAGTATCGTGACCCCATACTTGGAATTTGTTCTCTGCATGTAACCCATCCAAGTGCATGCACACAGTAGTGAACATACACCCGGAGCAGTGGGCAGCCAATGCTGCGACACCCGGGGAGCAGTTGGGGGTTTTGGTGCCTTGCTCAAGGGTCTCACCTCAGTCGTGGTATTGAGGGTGGAGAGAGTGCTGGTTATTCACTCCCCCCACCTACAATCCCTGCCAGACCCAAGCCTCGAGCCCACGACCTTTGGGTTACAAGTCCAACTCTCTATCCATTAGGCCATGGCTGCCCTGTGGCCTTATGTGAATGAAATGTGAATGAAATTAAATTATATTCCAGTTTTAAATGTGCTTCTGATTACAGATAGCCTGAGTTTACACAAGATTTGTATTTTAATGAAAACCAGTTCGAAGGGAGCATAGTTTGCTTTTTGGGTTAAAAGAATTTCTTAATGTGAAATTCGAATGGTATGATAATTAGGTTAAACTGTACAGAAATTGATATCTACAGGCTAATACACACTATACTTATATTCACGTAATGCTGATGTTGTTAATTTGAGAATAAAGTATAACAATAATAATAATTTGCACTGTTTGATGTGATATGAGCAAACCGATTGTTAGATTTAATTACTATTGGTAGAGCGATTCTGCAATTCCAGGTTTTCAAACATAGACGGCGACAAAGAGGCAAAACTTACGGACTGCAGCTTTAAATTATTACTGTTAAGACTGAGTGAGTGTTAGATGACAGCAAAGGTAATCTAAATATAAAAACATGGGAAATGAGAATGCACAATTAAATTAAATTAAATTAAATATTACATTAAATGGCCAATATTATAAATGAATATCAATACATTTTTTAAAAATAAATGAATAAAAAAATTGTGCATCCCTAACCTTGCTCGACAGTAAGGACTGCCCAATGGCCCAGGGCCAGTGTGAACGACGCTCGGGACAGTAGACGGAACTGTCACTTGCCCGATTGGGCCAGTGCTGTAGGCTAGGGTGTGCGTATATCATCTATGATATCGTAATTGTTGATGTAACGATCAGACATTACCGAGTATGTCCCTCACTTTACAAAAACCAAAAAAAAACACACCCATTAAGTGCACGCATACACTACGTGACGTAGTCTAGTAGGTTAGACTAGTGCACGTGCATATTTAGTGCACGATTTCACTGTGTGATTTAGTCTATTAAAATGCATTTAGAATGCCCCCAGAATTCAAGATAAGGGGCAAAAATGCCCCTGTGTGTCTTTTATATTTATATTATTTAATATACATAACCAATATTACAAGAAAAGCGCCATTTTTATCCAAATATAAGCATGATTACAAATGTGATATTGATTTTATGCAAAGTACAGTTTAATAAACAAGCAGTTTATATAAAGTGACTTACATTGTAGACACCAAATTGCTTGTTTCACTCTATTTCACCAACTATTTGCGTCTCTGAGCAACACTTCCTGAATGAATCAGCCGTTTGAATCTCAATGACTCGCTCATTAACAGGGACTTGCAGCCACCTCCTGGCGGATTTAATTTCACATTTAAAATATCTTTTCATTTTATAAACAATTTCAAATAACAGTATTTAATGTTTTATATTTTCAACATTTCAAAACATTATTTATGCATCTGTAACTGCTCTTGACTGATCAACTTTAATAAAGTTTAATCTATAGTTATATAGTTATCCATTAGATTACAATTTCTGTACCTGAAACAGGTTTAAGCCTATAAAAACTTGAAAAGCACTGTTTATTTCATTTATGTTTATTCTGTTGTATTTATTTGTGCTATTACTTGTAATTTGATTATTTGTTCCTATTTTATTACTTACTGTTTAGCTTTCGGTGTCATAACCTTATTTATTAAGGTTACTTGTATCAAAAACAATGAAAACAATAGGCTTATTTTATAGGCCCATTTTATTTTATTTTATTTTATTTTACTTTATTTTTTTTTTTAATGTGGGGCCAGTGAAAATTTTGGCAGGGCAAGTAAAAAAATTTTACCGGGCCAGCAGAAAAAATCCTTAGCATTAAGCCCTGCTAACCCATGCAAAAATGTGTTATTTATTAAAACATTATAAATATAAATATATTAAAACATATATAAAAATAATACACTATTTAAAGGTAATCAAAATGTAAAATAGATATGCATGCACAATAACAATGAAGATGAAATTAAATAGTCAATATTGTGCGTGTGTGTGTATAATATATATATATATATATATATATATATATATATATATATATATATATGTATATCCAATATCAAGCAATACAGCTAAATTATTCATTTAAAATTGTACATACCCACGTGCTCAGAAAAAAGGTACAAAGCTGTCACTGGGGGCAGGTATATCTTTGTACTTTATTTACACCTAAATGGTACATATTAGTACCTAAGAGTAGTAGTTTTTGAAAGTGTACCACCCCAGTGACAGTTTTGTACCTTTTCTCTGAGAATGTATTGCCACGTTCTACTCCAAAGCTGAATGCCACAAACAGGCACCGCAAGATGTCAAAATCCCCAAAATGCCTTATTTGAGATTTCTTTACCACCAAAAACTGAATACAGAGAGAATATGTTCTTATCTGCAACACAATACCCCATAACAGCACCAGGCAACCAATCAAAACATCACTTTTATCTACATTCCTTTGGTCAACCAGATATGAGCCCAGACCTGAAATCCATCTTCCTGAAACAATATGTTTTTCCCTCAGAGAGATTCCAGCTAAAGACAAACAACAGATGAGTCATGCGCACGCTTGTCTCTCCATCCACCCACAGAAATACGGCACCCCTGTATTTCTCAGAGGATTCTACGAAGAGCAGGTGAAAAGGAGGCAGACACAGTGAGAAATGTGTTTGAGGAAATGGAGCAGAGAGCCATGAATAATGTGTGTGGAGGGGTGTGTGTCTGCAATGTCATACTCCATCAGAGTGTGGCCAGCTCATCGTGAGTCAAATCTCAGAGTCGAGGCTGTGAGGTATATTGATGATATGTCATATAAAAAAAGGTTTAAGACTATGCTTCACCAAAACAGCCTTGTGTTCTTGTCCTGATGTGCATTTAGAGATCTGATCATCTCTCAGCAACATACTGAGAAGGTTTTGAGATGTTTTGATTAGAAAATCCCTCCTACGATAGCATAGGCTGTCAAAAGCATCTTGGTGAGGTGTGAACACAGCTGATGTGTATCTTCAGGAGTCCTAATTTCCTCGGCATACAAAAACCGAAAAGAGAAAGAGCTCCATGTAAGAATTGCCTGACATTTTTAGGTCAACTGACTGAAGCCTCTGCATAGCAATGGTGAATTTACAAGGTACTGGGATGCATTATTGCACAAGAACATGTAAGCTTACAATGTTTTTGACCCAGTAAAGATGTTAAGATTTCTTTTATTCTATGTCTGTATGACACATCCAAGCATACTGAAGCAAAGCAGAGTATCTGTGTAAGTTGAATTGCTTAATATACTATTCAACAAAATAATTAACAAATAGCCTTATCTGAACCTCAGATATTTCTGTGATGTGTAAATATTTGCTTTATTGCACACATAAAATTGCTTGCACACTTCAGCAGAAAACACCTGCCCTCAAATATTAAAATTGACCTCTGCTTCTCCATCTCAGTAATTCCATCTGTAACCATTTGTAAAGCAGTTCCTGTCTGTCGCAGTGACATTTCAGAGTACATTTTCTTTTTTTGCTTGTTCACACGTCCACAGATCAGTTTGCCCCCATGATATATCTCTATTTGGAGGCTAACACAATTGTATTGTGAAGCTTAAAAGGACATTACAATGGCTGATTAAAGTTGCTTGTCAAAAAAAAAAATTTAATTTCACAAAATAGTCAATATTTAGTTTTGTCGAAAGCTGTATATAAATAAAATTAAGGTAATTTTCGTGCAAATTTGTTGGTTACCAATGATAACATTTATCAATAATGGTAAGAATGCAGACAAAAATGCAGCTAAAAATATCATCACCAATTAAAGTGGACAATCTGACCTGGTGCAAGGGTCATAAAAGAGCAAAAAAGGAAGAGGGACAAAAGGACACAGATGCTTTAAAGCATGACCCTGAGTGGCCTGACTTCCTCCACATCTCTTCTTGATACAGACATACAGTGAACGCTTATTTAAACTTATTACAGTGATCAAAGTCTTGTTCGTTTTTCTGCTTTTTGCCACACACACAAACATACGAATAATCTTCAGCCCACGCAGTAAAAAGAAAATCTTATTTCCAAAAACAATTCAGCTTTCTAAGAGCCTTCTTATAATCACTGTCAAATATATTAATTTATTACATAAAAGGTGGATTTATCGAAGTTTGTAATGTTAGCTCCTTGATTAATGAACTTATGACAATCTGTTATTCACCTACAGGTGAATTTTTGTTATATGGGGACTTTCCAGTGACTTCTATTATTTTTATACTGAGCTAATATGATATTTTACGACCCTTGTGACGACACCTGGTCCCTTCAGCATAGACAAACCCTGACACATACACGGCTTATCTGTGCCTGTTTATTAGTGAATATCTTCCATATGTTTCTCGGAGTTATTAACTGGTTTGTTTTCAGGTCCTGCTGCCGAGACTCCACAATTTTAAATCAGCCTTTTCTGCCCTCTAGTGAGGATATTGCACAACTACGTTTTAAATCGTAAAATCCTACCATACAGACCAGACTCGGACCAAAAATACTGAGAACAAAATGAAAAAAATGAAATTAAAATAAAAAGCAAGAAAAGAAAAATTAAAATAAAATAAACACCTAAAAGCTCATATCTGAGACTGCCACAGCCTACTGATATAACGTTACAATCTAGGATAGGCCTAACTTACAGTAAACTAGCCATGACACAGTAAAACGTTCTTAAAACAAAAACGTGCAAATAAGCGAAACAACTATATACAGTACTGTATGTCGAATTCTCAGTAAAACCAATTAATATAATAATGAAAAAACTGCCATCATTTTCCTCACCTGTAAGTCCAGTTTTTTCCCCCTTGGGAAAGAGATGATGCAAAAAATTCACGGTTGTCCTTAGGAGTAATCCATGTGATTTATGAACTATAACAACTCCAAAACTTCTAAAGCCATATGTGTGATGAACTGACTGAAACTGAAGTTGTGGTTAACTTAAAATCTTCAGAAATCTGCCCTCTAATCTTACTCGCGCTGTCGCATATTTAAATTTGGCGCGTGAAAACGGACTCTGCATCAGAGTTTGTTTACTGGGCCTACTGTAACGTATGCTAAAAACAATTCGCCAAATGAGTAGAAAGTCCGAGTACAAGGTACTCGCGAATACACTACTGTATCACACTTATGGCCCCCTAATGCCCATTTTATATGTTAAAGTCCACAAGGCCGTAGAGTATTCACGAGCGCCGCCCTTGAGGCCACGACGTCACTTTTAACGTTAGCGCTAGGGATGGGAGGATCGATCCTAAAGTATCGATACTTTCGATACTGATGTTGTATCGAAAGGATCGATCCTCACATAAAAATATCGATTCTAAAGTGCATTTTTTTAACCACTAATTTTATTTATTAAGATCTTTTTATTTATTTATTTATCTTACTTTATCTTACCCCAAACTTTTGTGTACCTGTAATATTTATTTTAAATAGGCTAGTTAGTGTAAATACATTTAAACTGTTGTTAAAAGTTCAAATGGATTCTGTTATGTTCTGTAATTGCTGTTAATAAATCTGTCAGAGAAAAAAATATGCTAAAGTTTCACCTTTAGGGGTACAACAGCCTGGCAGCCTTTTACAAAAATTAACCATGGGTTTATTACAGTAACCACAGTTTACCACAGTATTTGTAGTAAAATTGCAGTAACCACAAATTTACCATGGTAATAACAATACATTTTAGTACCATGTTTATTTTTCATGAGGTACCCTCAAAGGTGCACCTTTGTAACTTATCTACCCTTAAAGCATGCATACTTGTATAGTCCTAATACGTTCCCTTTTAGGGGTATAGTTACGGCTTTAAGGTTACTGTCCCTGTAAAGGGCTAAAATACAATTATAGTATATTTTATTTCTGACAGTGTAAACAAAAAAAGGCCTATGAAATGTAAAAAAAAAAAAACACATTGCTTTAAAATCTAATATTAAATGAGTATAATTACTGATAATTTAAAAGATCATTTTAGTTTACAGGTATCGGTATCGGTATCGATATCGACGATACTGGGCTTGAAAATATCGGTATCGGATCGAAAATAAAATAAGCCGTCTCGCCCATCCCTAGTTAGCGCAGTGATACCCGACTGTCTATGCGGCATTATGTCACCATAGTGTATTTGGAGAAGGAGCGCAATGTTGGCCATTTGGGACACGGCCTTACTGATGTTTAGATATTCCCTCGCTCCGAGGTCATGAAGGATATATCATTTCTTTAAATGCACTGTGAGGAGGTGAGAAACTATTAGTTGGCATTCGAGCAGCATATAGCCTAAATCACCGATATTTCATTATACTGTAGTAGACTTTCATCATTTTAAACACTCTGAACATTCACAGTCTTTGTTAGGGTAATTAAATATTTTTACAAGAACATTTCTAAAATGTAACATATGAGTGATAAAATATGGTAAGCTATTGACTTTACAGTCTTAGAAAAAAATATTTTATTAATATTAGTATCCATGTATAATATTATCATTGGCTTGTTACATAAAAATATTTTTAATCTATTTTTATCTAACTTTATTTATTTACCATCACCAGTTTTCCAGACAAATTATTGGGTTTTAGAGAAGCAGTTATAAAAAAAAGCAATATTTATTGCAATTCAGAAGATATCAAAGTGGAATTAAGTTGCAATGAATCTATTCTTGCCCTTATCTCTGTACAGTCACAATAACAGATTAAAACATTAAAATTACATTACATTGACATCAGGTTTCATTCACCCAGTTCAATGTCCAGGATGGCTTTTGTGCTCAGTTTCCACAACCCTTTATATTGTCCTTTATATTACAGGTCCATATCTTCCAGCAACACTCGGCCATCTCACATTCTCCTCAGAGCTAAAACACTGACACTTTTTTATTAATTGCCGTTTGTTGAGTGTGTATTCATTTTTGACCCCTATCTTTTCTGTTTCTGTATCCTTTCATTTTGTAGAAACACCTTGGCTTCCAAGGCCTTATAACAAATACATTAAATAAAATGTCTATTAATTTCTTAGTGGTCATCCTGACCAAATACTCTCACAGTATCAAAGTGCAGTAATGAACGTGTCCAGCACCAAATAACCAAGGAAAAATAATAAAAATAAAGTCAGTGGTATCACTATATAATTGACTAGAATTGAAAATATTTTCTTAAACTTGAATTCTGGCCAAAGGTGATACCAGCCACCCAGCATTGGCCTAACAAATCTAATTTAGTTTTAAATTTGAGTTCTGTGTCACTTTTTTCTATTACAATAATACATGTCTGTGCATCCCCTCTCCTTCAGGGCTACATCCACAAAAAGGCAGGATCCCTTAGCACTTGGGCCAGGCGCTGGTTAAAAGGCTCGTAGAAGCTCTGCAGGATCTCCTTGGTTATGGGCAGCATTGGGCCAAGATTTCGATTGGCTGGTCGTCTGGTGTTGGAGGCGGGGCTCTTTGTGATGTCTGCTTCCTTCTGCAGGGTAAGAGGTCCTGTAGAGTCGATGAAACCCGGTCAGTGATATAACACTTATATTGCACTTATTTGTACATAATGACAAATTTCTGAAGACTTCAGAGGTTAAACAAACAGACACACATTACTGTAACAAGTATGTGGAAGCGTGAAAACTAACTCACCCAACTGTAGAAATTCAAAGACTCTCCACATAGTGATTTTTCGGTTGGCAGCATGATCCTCAAGTCGTAGGATGAGTATCTGCTCTCTACTGAAAACACTCAGCCAGTCCAGCAGGTATATGACATATAGTCCCACCTGAAGCCTCACCTAGAATAAAAACAATAGTTATTGAAGGGAAAAAAGAAAAGAGAAAAATGAAGAAAAATGATTCTATATCTTCATCTTGAATTTTTGTGATTTTGTCATTTTAAGTTAAGTATTAAGTAGTTAAGTATTTTATAGAAATAAATTATTTAAAAATCATCTTTTGGCCCCCGATCCCCTGGTTAAGAAGTCTGCATTAAGAATATCTAGTGAATGCATTAATTTCATGTGTTCACCAACAGAGGGACCCAAAGGCTCAGTATAACATTTAGCAGTGTAACAATCCGATTTTTTTCAGTTGTATAATAATATTTTATGCACTGCTGTATCATATGGTGATGATACTTACTATATCATTTTTAAAAGTAGCTTCTGATGTAAACATCTTGTGTAGTATTTATTTATCATGCTGTATTATAATACCAATAAAAAAATTCTCCAACTGATGAGCAGTAGTTTAGTACAAATTATAATTATTTACATAATTAATTTTGACAAATTTTTATTATTTATTTCTTGATATTTAGATAACATTTTTACAACCATCAAAAATGTTCAAATCTCCACCACATTGTTCACAGATAACTTTATGCCAATAAATATGTACATTTATTATGTGTATTGATGTTTGGCTCCATTTCGAAGAACACAGATAAAATCTGAGAATTACGGTAAGTTAAATGGCTTACTAGTGTTCACAAACTGACATTTGATTTGCTTATATGAAAATAACAATTCTGCATTCTGTTTGTTACCTCAGTTCAAATTCAGTTCATTAAATCAAAATATAATAGACATCCTCAGTTCAATTCTGGATGGTGCACAAGCTTCTATTTGCATTATATTACATCCAGTTTACCAGACTAAGCAGCAATGATTCAGCAATCCAGACTTTTGCTGGTTCATCAACCAGCTTAAACAGCTTCAAAGCCATAAATCAAACATTCATGACTTTAATCCCCAGATCAGTGCAACAAAACAATGTATACTTCACAACACATTTAGATTTCTCTAAAATTGCTTTCATTTCAGCTTCCAACAGCTTTCTCCAGAGGTGAAGATCATCTACTGGCTGCACAGCTTTGGGGAACAGCCAGAACAGCTCATACCCTGGTGGGTATATCTTATCTATGCAGCTGCACCTGGTGGCTGAACCAATTACATCATATCAGACTGAACAAAATCTGACTCTGACTCATACCAGCCGCCTTTGGTGCCCGTCCCTAATGAGAATTACCAACTGAAATGCTTTGGTAAGACATATCCATCTGTCATTCAGAAGATCTGATAATATTTTAATGAATTGTAGGAATCATTTTTTGCAACTTGACAACCCTTGGTCCCCGATCACTTTCTATGCATCATTACACATAACATCTTTTTTAAATCACACAGGTTCAGAACAACATGAGGTTGAGTAAACAGAATTTTCTTTTTTGGGGTGTACTTTCCCTTTAAGAGAGCAATAGCAAATTAAATATTCACATTTGATATGATCATGATTCACACTGCACTCACAGGCATCAGGTTGTTGAGAGTGGTATTGTAAATGCAGGAACGGATGGACCTCTCAGCCAAGCAGCCCTCAAACAGGTGCAACGACTCTGATACTCGTTCATGAAAATCCTCCACAGATTTATTAGCCATGCCAAAGTACAGATAGTCTGAGTAAAGCCTGCTCTCTCACACGCAAATACACACACACACAGTGCACAAACACAATAAGAGGTAAGGGGACAATCTAAAAAGCATTATACTGGTTATGATATCCAAACCATAAATCATTATTATATCTTATTTAAACAGTGGAGTAGTACCTTTCTACGGGGTCTCTGAGCATCACAATGAATCTGGCATCTGGTTGGACAGCATGAATGAAGTCTTGCACCAGAAAAGGAGGCTCCACTTCCGTTCCGTTGTCGTAGAAATAAACCCAAGCGTTATTGTCCCACATTGTGGATGCACTCGCCTCACCTGTCAATCATAAAATGTGTTAATTGCTTTATCCTAACCAACTTGATATTTCATTTGAAGACTGGCTTAATCTGATGAATGTTATTAGTGATTATTTATGACTGGGTTGTTTTGTTTTTGATTTAGTTGATTTAATTTCTCAGGCCTCAGTAGACAACGACTGAAATTTCTAATATTATTTATTGTTATGAGTCATAACAAGAGGATAGACCTTGACCATAGCATCTGGCATCTCTAATTAGAAAGTCTAGATGATGTGTATTTAATTTGAGCACTTCATTATCATCATTATAGAAAAAACCAAAAAACCTTCCCAAACTGGGGTTCGAGAGGGAACTGCAAGGGGGTTTCGAGTTTATGAAAAGCTAACAATTAATTATATAATAAAAATGTAAAACGTAAAATAAATGTAAAATAATTTTCAAATAAAAACAAATCAAAATACAACATTATTTTTGGTTATTTTTAGTTTTGTTTTGTTTACCTGACTGTTAACTGATGTCGGAGAACCGTGAACATGAGAAAATGATTGAAATATTAACTTAACATGAATATATAAAATTTCACAGGGTACTTCAAATAAATATTTTAGATAAAAGAGGTGTGGCTAACAAAACAAAGGGTCTACACAACAACTGAGTAACTAAACCTAAAACATGATTGAAAAAAAATTACCAATTATGATGTCGACTTTTTTGTGGGTTTTGGAGGAGTTGCTTGTCAAGTGATCTTGAATCTGATTGGCTGCTTGGTCAAAAAGATCCAGGTAGTCATTCAGTGGATAGGGGTTATGAAAACCATTACTCAACCTGATGATACCTTAAACCAGGGGAATACAAAGTACAATTATTTCAGTTGTAAAATTGCTTTCAACCAGAATTGCATGGCAGCTGTTCTGTAGCTGTAAAATTTGTGTAATAAACTGAATGTGATAAACATTAAGCAGATGCTCTGCATTGCAAGAAAATGGGACTGGTGAACATTTTGCAGACTTTTAAAAGAAGACCATCTAGCATCATGAACTTACATGTTAAACCCTGTCATTTATCTCTTACGTGAAACTCACCAAATCTCTTTCGTGTCCACCAGTGTGGCTCCTTCATAGTGGTGAAATGGACCTCTGGATGTAGCCGTAACCGGTCATAGAGATCCGTGGTGCCACACTTGGGCTGGCCGATGATGTAAAAGAAGGGCAGGCAGCGCAGGCGATACTGTCTTCCTGCGTGCTGATGCAGGTGAGCCGGAAATGCTCTGCGCAGGTGGTCGTATATTGCTTGGAAGCGCTTTGAATAAAGAGCATACAGGTTTTTCCCATAAGGATCAGCTGTGACATTCCCAAAGAATTCTTCATACCAACAGGGGTTCTTGAGATGGGGAAGAAATTTGCGAGGAATTGCGGAGAATATCTGTGGACGAGAAAGACCAGAAGGCTTATACTAGCAAACTAAGACTTGACAGAGCACAGCTTGTAGTATGAGCTTAATTTATGTACAAAGTTTTAAATTATTTTTTTATTTTTTTATTAGAAATTTATATGTTTTTAGCAAGGTTGCATAAAATTGATAAAAAGTGACAAAAATGTATCCTGGTTTCCACAAAAATATTAAGTAGCACAGTTGTTTTCAATATTGATAATAATAAATAGCATATTAGAATGAATTCTGAAGGATCATTTGACACTGAAGACTAAAGTAATGGCTGCTAAAAAAAAACAGCTTTGCCATTGCAGGAATAAAATATATTTTAAAATGTATTAAAATAGAAAACAGTTCTCTAAAATAAGATTTCTAGATAATGATGTTAATCTTAAAATTCACAGAAACAATCAGATATGCCATTTTTTATTTACATGATATTTTAATTGTAAAGAAAATCAAGAAATTTAGCACGTTTAGCAATTTAATTAAAATGTACATACGTTTGGCTCTTTCTCTCTCACTTGTCTCAGGTCAGGCACTCTTCTCTGATTGAAATCCACTTTGGCCACAATGCTCCTCACCACCTCTCTCACAACTGTGTAGTCTGTAGCGAAGGACAGATTAAGGGGCAGCTGAGCCGGATGAGACTCCACAGTAAGGTGATACGGTGATGGTGTTAAAAAGAGCCCTTTCTGGTCCCTCGTCAAGATGTAGGACGCCATGATGAGAACGGTGACCATAAGTCCAAAAAGGAAGCTTAAGATTTTGATTTTCCGTACAGACCCGAGTGTCCACGGGCCCCATGCTTGATGTTGTGCTCTGTTGTTCTCTATGACAGTCAATACACCCATCCACCTGTCGCTGGGGTGCAAAAACGCAGGCTTTTTTTCATCCACGCCGTTGAGAAACCCATGCCTGTGGTCCATTTTTGTGGGTTATGTTAGCTGTGTTTTCTTCACATATGAAGTGAATCCCATCGATGTGAGTTATAGTTCGTGGTCTTCATCATAATGCTCACACGAAGTGGACCATAACCCAAAGGAGCCATGTTTTGCCAATAAAATCAACATCTTTCATGCAGCAGATGCCGTGTGGCTTCAGGTCATTGTTGATGATGGGATGTTTGTGGGCAGGAAGACAGACAGTGGAATGAGCGGGCTGGCCACCCGGGGCTTCCCACACGCGTGGCGAGGGGCAAGACGTGTGGGAGACGATTAGAGCACTCCTTCAATTTAGCTGCCACAAATGACACAGCGGCAGCGGGCTTGACAGCGCACCAGCACAAACACAGTGCAGATTTGGTTGTCAAGGTCACAAGTGCCCCAACAGCAGCTCAGATAACAGAAAGGTCTGTTTCTGCAAGACAAAAAAAAAAAAGCAATAAACTGAATACGCAAAGACGGTTCATTGATTTGAGTCTAGGAAGCAGTGGATGGTGGTAGTACTCTGTTTCTGTCTCTCACACATGCCAATAACTCTGTGATGGGGTTTGGATAAGCATCAGAAAAAGGATGGCAGGAAGATCACACAGGCCACAGACTGTGTGGCATATGGTGTGTGTGGGTATGTATGTGTTTGTGTGTTGTGTGTGTTTTGGAGAATTTAGGGCATAATCCATTCAGACATGATAGCCTCAGGACATGCCTAATTAAGAACACAGCAGACCAGCTGCAAGCTAATAGACACATATTTTATTTGACAACCTCCACTCCTTCTTTCTCTCTCTCTGTCCTATTCTTTCCTTGTCTTCATTACTGTTTTTTATCATTCTTGGAAGTTCTATAAATGATTCAAGAGCAAAGATCAGTGCTATAAACAACTGACGTGGAGATGGAAGTGTGTGCAGGTTTGAGGAGGACCCTAATTAAGGCCTGAACACATGAAATGGAAGCCAAAAACAAAAGGATGGGTGTCTTAAAAGCATCTTTTTTTATTAGACATACAAGTATACACTATTTACACCATTCAAAATTTTGGGGTCGGTAAGATTCTTAAATGTTTTTGAAAGACGTCTCTTATGCTGACTAGAGCTGCATTTATTTGATCAAGAATACAGTAAAAACTGTAATATTGCAAAATATTATTACAATTTAAAATTACTTTTCTATTTTCCTCTATTTTAAAATGTAATTTATTCCTGTGACGGCAAAGCAGTAATGCTCAAGTGACATTTATTTAAAAAATGTTTTATGTTAAAAGAAAAAAACATATTTTTGTGGATACAGTGATTTTTTTTTTTCAAAAGAACAGGATTTATTTTAAAATAATTTGCTGTGGTGAATTTCATGCAACCTTGCTGAATAAAGTACTAAATTCATTCTTTCAAAAAAAAAATCTTTCTGACCCCAAACTTTTAAACGGTAGTGTGTCTAGGTTTGATGAAAAGTGTCACAAAATGTTATAAAAGTTGTGGTAGACAGAAAATGCATTTTTCTGACGAAGCAAACATAGTAACAGCAAGCCACTTAATTTTTTCTTGTGTCATGTAAACATCTTACTGCGATTAAGACCTTACTCTAATTTTTGGAAATAATTGCATTATATATAGTCATATTTATCATTTCATTATATGTTTACATGTCACAAATGTATCACATTAATTGGTCTAAAAAATTATTACGACAAGTAAAAATCTATATCATGCCATAATAATGTTAATTCATCTTATTATTATAATAATAGTTTTCTGTATTCTGTGTTTGGTAAAACTAATGGCTTTATTCTTGATAAATATCTGAAAGTGAATGTTTAGGGCCAGCAAGTTCTAATTATTTATCATCCTTTTAATTACGTGTTTATATTAAACTCAAGGATGCTTCCTACCCATCTCTTCCTACGAATGTCATGAGTCAGGCTGGGAAACAAAAGACAAAAATGTACAGCAAAGCATTTCTCCTCAATGTAGACCTAACGACTTGTTATTGCTGAATGTGCAGGGTTGGAAATTCTAGAGCAGGGCTTTTGAAAACCTAAAAAAAATCAATTTGTTTGCTTTGTTTTGCTTTCTTCCTTTTATTTGGGCAAATTAAAGGGCCTGTACTAGGATCCTCTGGTGGAGGGTTTGCCTTCATCATTTCATCAGACAGTTCAGGGCTGTTATTTACCGCCTAATTGTGGTTAAATTTACCTTGGGGAGATCATTAACAGAAATGTGACTCTCCCGAAGCCTGCACAGACCACAGTAATCCATGCTGAACTAATAAATAGTTGTGGGGCTCATAAATTATAGATAATTTCCTATTTGTGCAGGGAAATAAATGGTTTGTATAATGCTCAGAGAGAGAGAGTGAGAGACAGAGAAATGGGGAGAGATTAATGAAAGAAAAGAGAGGGAAGGTAGTCAGAGAAGGACATGTGCGTTCCCATGGAGATGAAGGCAGGTGTCATTGATCCGTGTTGCTATGGAAAATAGACTCTGGGAGTGTTTGTATTTGTACGATGACTTCAAATGACATTCCAGTGACATCTAAGTCACGATGATTGGCAATAAGTGAGGTCTCGCTATCTGTGTCGAAAATAAGAGTTTGAGGTAAACCGTAGCATCGCTGTCAGCATGGGTGTCTATTTTAAGCACGAGCGTTAAATTTCTGATGACTTTAGCATGGAGCTGGGCTGATGTGTGCTGTCACTTTAAATATATTTCAGAATAACAAACCCAGCTCTAAGTGTGGGGAGGTGAGGCATCTGTGAGCGTGTTTTCATTACAGATCTGACTGAAGTAGAGGAGGAGTCCGGGACAGCGAGAGGATGCGTTAGTGTTGAAATGAGCACTCACTGCGGGAACGCCACAGCAGTCTACAGCTCAATGATTCATTACTGAGAAGCTCCATCATTATATCTGTCAATCAAAACCACAAGTGAGGAGCTCTACAATGTACGTGCCTATTGATGCTTCTGATGTTGTTAATGCAAAGCTGACACAAGCTTATTACAGGTTAAAGGGATAGTTTACCCCAAAATGAAAGTTTTGTCATCACTTACACACTAATCAATGTGTGTCATTTCTGTGCAATTAGTGTCACCAAACATGATTTTGAAAATAATGACTTATAGTTTAGAGTTTCCTCATCACCTACTCACATTCATGACATCCTAGTCCTGTATGACTTTGTTTTCTATTGCAGAACATAAACAATTTTGTCCATACAAAAAAAAAAGAAGCAGTTTTGGAATGAAATGAAGGTGAGTAAATAATTTTTCTTTTTTGAGTGAACTATCACCTTTTTTTTTTTTTTCAATTTGATCAATTTTCATTCGCTTTCACTATATCTTTATTATTTTTAATTTAGTTGTAGTTTTTTCAGTGTTCTAGTTTCATTTTTATTTTTATTTCAGTTTTAATTTTAGTTTTTAGGGCTGTCAAAGTTAATTATTTAAAAAATATATAAATTTTCATATATTCACTTATTTAGAAGTTACATTTTAAAGCCATGAGTATGTACTTTCAGTCCTGTTTTATTATTATTATTATTTCAGTTATCAAGAATGTCTTTATTTAGTTTTCATTTTGAGTTTTAATTTACAATAGTAAAAGGTTAGTTCACCCAAAGATGAAAATTCTGTCATCAGTTACTCACCCTCATGTTGTTCCAAATCCGTAAGACCTTCGTTCATCTTCAGACCACAAATTAGGATATTTTTGATGAAAACCGAGAGCTTTCTGACCCTGCATAGACAGCAACACAACTAACACATTCAAGGCCCAGAAACATAGTTAGGACATCATTAAAATAGTGACATCAGGGGTTCAACCTTAATTTTATGAAGCTACAAGAATACTTTTTGTGTGCAAAGAGAACAAAAATAATGACTTTATTCAACGCATGCATGTAGCATTCTGACGTAGGTCTTATTTGGTCTTATATGGGTTTGGAACAACATGAGGGTGAGTAATTCATAACAGAATATTCATTTTTGGGTGAACTAACCCTTTAACAGTTTCAAGCAGGTTTCCAGAACACTCACCGATCTTCCATTGGTCAGACAAACGAATAGTCCCACCCCCAAACTCAAACCTCTTACTGAGCTATTGTTGCTATGTAAGGTTGGTTGATGGAAAACGCAAAGATACTATCCTACACTTGAAGGACTGTTTGATGTCAGGATGCTGTGATGTTCCTTTATGAGAGTGCTCCAGGACATCTTTCACATACGTCTCTCTTTACCCCCTTCCTCTTCCATTTCCAGAGTCATATAAAGAGGGTGGCAGGGCTGTCAGGACCACTGCCCCCGAGCACAGTGGCTGCTCTGTCTGTGCCAGCCAGTGCCATGACTAACGGATCAGAGTATGCAGGAATGGATCCGGGTGGATGGAAGGGAATGCCAAGGATCTAGGAAGGAAAGTAGCTCAAGTTGGAGCCCACAATGTAGCACAGAGACAAACACTGATACACGTAGGAAAATCATGAGGAGCAACGTAGCAGTAGATGTGAAACATATTGTGGATGCCTTTGCATATACAGTGGCCATAAAGAATCTATCTATCTATCTATCTATCTATCTATCTAAATATGCACTCTTGGTTGTATATGTGGGCGAGTCTGTTTGTGAAATTACAATCCAGCACTCCAGCTCAAAGAAGACACAAAAAGCAAAACGCTTGCTCTCATCTCTTTCTGAGTTAATCTGAATTCTCCTCTAATACACACAAGCTCAAAGACACACACATATAGACTAACAAGTACACATTCCATTTGTGCAGTGTCAATAGAGGGAAAACACGCAGGGATAACATCTATTCCACAGTCAGTACAAGTGAGAGGAAATGAATGAATGCGGCAGCCAATAGAGATGAATAATGAAGCTCAGTGGAGCCGAGTCTGAAATGGCATCAGTCAGTTATATTAGTATATATTTATTACATCAAACTGAATAATCTGTGCTAAATGCACTTGGTTATATATTCATTGAAGTCACCTATGCAAAGCTTTGTGGCTGTCGCTCATTTTCCTTTTAATCTTTTCCCTAATCTGTTTTTTTCCTAAACTTTCATTAGGAAAGGAGAAACAGGTTTGGTTAGCTGTATGTGTTTATACCCAGTGATTGTTAATGCATTAAAGCTGTGATGAAATGCCAATCTAGATCCAAAAATACTCAACAAAACATTTTGATACAGTACATAGCAACTTTCAGAGATCAAAATGCTTTTATTTTTCCTTTTTTTTATATATAATTAATTAACATAACAATCTGAGAAAAAGTTTGGAAAAATCACCTTGAATGTCTTAATATTTAGTTTGCCTATTTTTTATTTATTTATTTATTTATTTTGCTTCTAGAAATATTTTGTGTCAGAACAGTTGCTGCAGTCATTGACTAGCTATAGTATTTTTTCCATACTATGGAACTCAGTTGGTTACCAACATTCTTCAAAATATCTACTTCTGTGTTCAACAGAAGAATGAAGTTCATATAAATTTGGAACAACATGAGGGTGAGTAAATAATGACAAAATTTTCATTTTTGGGTGAACTATTCTTTGAACCCCATTATATTATCTATTATCTAGTTAGAGAATAGCAAAAACTTCTAAATAATAACTGAAAGTCTGGGACATGTATCATATGTTGCATGTCTTCAATATTACTGCATGATTTTTTTTTTCTGTTTTCTTGTTTCCTGACTGTGCTGATTAAATGTCCTCCAAATGAAATGGAAAAGAAAGCAAATACTTGGTGAGTATCAAAAGACTTGAAGATGATTGAAGGCTCTGGGTACGAGGATGTGACGTGACATCTGACAAATACAACCCAGAAAAAGCCTTGGGAGTGACAGTTCAATTAATACAGTCACTCTGTGAAAAACCTCAGATGCTCTAGTTTCCTCCTCAACACTAGACAGCATATGATAATGTCTCTCCCTGAAGAGAACGGTAAAATAGACAAAGATATATAAATGAAATTCACCCTTAATGACAGAGACAGCGTACCCTAAAGTGATGTTGTTCCAAACGTAACAAAAGAAGCTACTGTGAAAAAATAGTTTTGTTTGCCTAGTGAAAGCCACTGTATCTACTATCCCTTTAATATCAAAAACTGGTTCTGTGCACACCACATCATCTATCACTGTAGAGCTAGAAAACACTTTGACAAGTTTGATTAAACAAGGCTCAGTAGGAAGTACTATATGGAATCTGGAAAGACAAATTAGGACATACATTGTAGTTGCAGTATCTTTTTTCTTAGTTATAATGTGCTGAATATAATGCATGCAGCAATGATTTTTTTGTGCTGAATGTAATTATTAATAAAACAATTGCATATCAGAATCTCACAAGAAATGAATTTTTGCAATAAAGCAATACACATCTATGTGTTCTCTGTTCTCAACATCTCCCTTTTATCATTGTGACAGCAGACCGGCACAAAACCCTAATCAGATTAATACCTGCCGTTCAGTCGTATTAATTATCACACTCAATTTCCGAAAAATTTCTTTCAGACTTGAGAGATCGCTTTGTGGGCAATGTAATCTATTTGCATTGACACTCCCCTTTATCGTGCACTTTATCGAGACACACCCAAATTACATCTTCAATCAAGGAAAGTCCACAATAACTGACAAGATCCTATTTTGCATGCAAAACTTTACTAAACCAGTGGCTAAATTCACTAAAAAGCCACATGACACTAAATTACAACACTGTGCACTTGCTATTTATTATTGCAGCAGGTCAGTAAAGCCTGAACTTTTCTCATTAAAATGCTACTTGTGTTTTCCTAAACTGATAAATACAAGGGCATAAATAATACGGCAGTTATTATTAGCGACATCTTGTGTAATTTGGCACCCATCTGGCAGACAGATGCGCTTATGGGTGATGTTATGTGAACTCTTGCTGAAGTAGGCCTTTCTCAATGCTCCTTTATTCCTCCTTCTGATAGTCTAGCATCTATATATATTGACAGGCTCATGTTCGGTTTGGCAGATTTGTTTTGCAGCTTGAAGAAGATGTTTGTGTCTCAGCTCTTGAAACATGAGGCATGTGGTTTGCTGTTGATTTCAGACTGTTGATGGAAGGCTTTATTGTGTTATGCTGTGCAGCGTGTGTAGCACAAGAGCAAGGAGGCTGGGGAAAGCTGTTTATGTAATCCACGCTGAAAAGAGCAGTAGCGCAGACGAAAAGAAGTGTAATTAAACAACAGAGATGAGAGAAGAGAAGTTCCCTCAGGTGCTTCATTCGGCAGCCTATGTGAATAAACACTTCTCGGTTATGAGGGAAGAAAGAGAGATTGAACCATCTTTATTAAGATGATTACAACGGTATCTTTCACACTCTTATTTAAATATAATTATTAAATGAATTAAAAATAATAATAATAAAATAATATATTTTTTAATTATTTTATTTTATTTTTATTAAAAAAAAAATTGTTTATTTTATTCATTTTTACATTTTTTAACATAATTAACAGCTCTCTGGCCATGTGTTCAACTGTTCTGTTTCCTGACAATACACCGTTGAAACACCATTGTGTGCTTGATGGGAAAGTCAGGACACTTCTTCCCAGACCTTTTATGTCCCAGATACGCACCCAGTACAACAATAGATCCAAGTTCCTCTTGCCAGTTAATCAATAGCCTGTTCTTTGTTACCATCCCAATGCACAATTCACAAGGATAATATGTAGCAAATGTCAGCAGTGCAGTTGTGCATAAAAATGCGAAGTCACGCCGATTCTATACCGTCAGATAACAGCCACTTGAATTTATCTCATAAATAAACGATGTATTGGACTGGATTCTTAATTAAATCTGCTGCCTGGGACTTACGATATAAAGAGTTGAGATACAAATTGAAAACAGAGGGATGGGAGATTTGTTATAGAGCATCCGTTGTGCGAATGAACAGACGTGAGCTGCAAATAACTCTAAGAATCCTTTCTTATTTGCTTTATTTTTTTTCTCTCTCATCCTCTTCTTTTATGCTTCTCCACCCCCGAATGCAGGTTATGGAAAGCAGCTTTCATTTTCCTTAAAAACAAGGTTTTACCTATCACAATATATCCTTGTTTTTTTCCTTCTCTTTGTTATGTTTTTATTTATCTTTTTTTATAGTTTAGTCAGAACTTCACTCTTTAAACCAGGGTTTTTCAAACCTTTTGTTTTTTGTTTTTGCCAAAAAACTCTAAATATAATGTTTTCCTTGCAACCGATTTCTTTACTAAAATATGTAGGCAGCTATGTATTTTCATGTACAGTATAAGATCCCATTAACATCATAAAGACAACAGGTTGTTATTTAATTCATTTGCAAAATACAAAATTAAATATTTTGTTTTCTTTTATTATTTCAAAGACACTATTAAAATATCTGGAATTTTTTGTGACATATTTATATATATATATATATATATATATATATATATATATATATATATATAATCCATTATTTAATTTTTTCACAAAACTACAGGCGATTTTGTTTTTGTTTTGTTTTATTATTGTTGTTTTTATGTGTATTTCTAACCAGGGCTGTCAATGAATAATCATAACTAATGCTGATTTATCAGCATTATTTAAAAAGTTTGACCCCAGCTGGAAAACCCTTGCATTAAATGAACACAATAGTAAATCAGATCTTTCACAGTGAAGTGTAACCTAATTAAAATGTCAAAATAAGTTAGATAAACGTGTATGTATGTAAATTACTTCGAACATCATCTGCCTACTGATCGCTTCGTGCATGGCAGAAATGTGCTTGAATATGAAAGATATTAAAATGTAATTTGCAGCAATCACAAATTAGGATTTTGGTAACAATTTTAGAAAACAATCTCAACAGACAGCACACTTTGTTCTCCCCTTTCTCAGTAGACCATGCTATTCTGAACCCAAACAATGCAGCCTCTTTGACCAGAGAATGCCATCGGCCTCGTCCTATCTTGGGATAGTGGCTGGCTAATGTTCCATGCATCATTAAAGAGGGCAGCAGACCAAAGCTCCTGGCACAGATGACCAGAAGAGAGAGGGGGAGAAGTGAACTCTCTCCCTCCATTGATACTGCTGAACAATGTTTATGTTTCTGCTCCAAATAGACATGAAAGACTGAGTGCAGAACTGAGCCTCAGGGGGCCTGATGCCTCAAGTAAAATCATATTAGGATTTAATCTGATCTAATTCTGTGCCTGTTGATAATACCTATTCACTACCCAGAGCAGGTGCTATAAATACCCTTTATTGGGGGAAGGGGGCATTGGGAAGGCCAATGACTCCCTGTTTGTGGTTTGCATAGTCCTGCGTAGCCAAATCTCTGATTAAAAAGAGGTCTGGTCCTCATTGCAGCCTATTCTAGCGAAAAACAGTCTACTGACAGGAAGAGACTGTCTGACCGGCTTGCTTACTTTCCGTAACATAAAAAAATTAAACATTGAAAACAAATATATATAAATATGTGCCTGTGTGTGTGTGTGTGTGTGTGTGTGTGTGTGTGTGTGTGTGTGTGTGTGTGTGTGTGTGTGTGTGTAATTATGTGTAAATTCATGATCATGTTAATTTCCTCTATTTTCGCATTTAATTTAACATTGCCATCTAATGCTCACTTACAGTAAATCTTTAATAACACTAATAATTTAATAACACAAATGTAGCAAATCTCAAAATGAATGTCAGTGTTTCATGCTGTACATTATAAAATTATTTTAAAAATATATTTAAAAAAATAAAAATATTATATTTAAAAATATAAAATAAACTTTAACTGAAATAATATTTTAAATAAATATTTTGTTTATCTTGATGTACTAAAATAACTAAAACTGAAATAAAAATTAATGAAAACAATAAAAAAAATTAATAATACTTTGGAAACAAATATATATATATATATATATATATATATATATATATATATTTTTTTTTTTTTTTTTTTTTTTTTAAAAACTACAGTAATTCAAAATATTAATAAAAACTATAATAGTATTTCAATGATACTAAAATGACCCTGGTATTCTGTACAGCTGTTTTACAGCTGAACTTGAAGTTGTCTGATGAACTTTGCAACATACAGATTGTTATTTTCCTGTTTATTACTATGAAGCTGCTTTGACACAATCTGCATTGTATAAAGCGCTTGCCAAATCGGAAAACTTTGTAAACATGACTGTGCTTGCAGGTGGACTGAGTAAAAAAAACCTGTGTGCCCTGAGCTGCACAAAGCCAGCCAATCAGATAGCAGCTTGCCAGATTGTGAAAGTACATTCCAGTTTTGTGTCCAATATGCATCAGACGGTCAGTGAGCGGACTGTGGGCGGTCCGTGGGTGTGCCGTCTGTAGCTGAGACTATGTTTAGGATGAGAAGAGCATAGAAATGCAGAGACAAACTGCAAACTCTCTCTTTGCTTGGAATGAAATGAAGATGGGTGTTTAAGCTACTGAGCCAAGACACTGGGCAGGAATATGCGTAAATGATATACTTCCCTCAGATTTAATCTTATACAGTAGCTATAGAGTGATGCAGCCAGGAAGTACATTACAGTAGCTCACTAAAGTTCATTTTTTACAGTCAGTACATTCATTTTTTAACATAAAGTAATATAAATCAGGCTAGCCTTATGTAAGCTTATAACATAAAAACATTATTTCAGGAACAGACTGTGCGTAAGAGTAAATGTGTGTTTGTATTTTCAAAAAGTAAAGCAACGTAACCCTAGAGGCGCCCTGCATGATGAATCATCCTGGTGGAATGGGCCATCATCCTGAAATTCACTCTGTCTCCCCCTCGTACTCGGTTTCTTTTCCTCTCACTGACCAGAATCCATATTATCAAAGTTTTGAAGTAGTTTTGAAGCATTCAGTAAGTTTAAAATCCAAATTAAGCAATTAGGCAATAAACAGGAAGCAAGTATTGCATGGAGTGAGTAGCACGTCCATTACAGTAAATGTCATAAGGTCACTTAAGAGTAACCAGAAATATTTTATGACTGAACTCAGCAGACCATTAACACATGCTCACTATAGCTCACTGAGGCAGGCAGACACATCTCCCTATTTGGCGGTTTCAGACAGGCTCACACCATTAAGACTGGCTAACACAACACAAGAGATTAATACCACTCAGACCGACACCATTAAGACTAGCAAAAGCACTCATGCAAGTTAATGCTGCATACAAATGACTCTACAACGGAACTTATGGTCTTCTGTACTTGTAGGATATGCCGTTAGCATGTCTGAAATACACAACATGGCTGGAGGCAACGTCGGTTTATATTCATACGGATGGCCAAATAAACCACTGACTTGGCTGATGTTAACAACTGGTGAAGTGTGGAGTGAAATATTTTAGGGAAGCATCTTCGTCGTTGCTATAGAGTTCACTTAACTCTGCAGTGGCTGCGGGTCCTGCAAGGCAATGAGGGCCTGCACAACAATGATTGATTCAAGTTTGAGAGTTTAAGGTCACAATTTGTCATATGGATGAAGTATGGATGTGACATGCATGAATTCCACAGGCTGGAAATTTCAACCATTTCCATCATTTTTAAATTTATATAATTTTATAATTGTATTTTTTATATACTCTATATATTTACTTATATTTACTGAACTCCACAAGATGCAGATTTCCATGATCTGAACACTGTCATTTTTAAATTGATATAATTTTTTAATTTTATGTTTTATATATTTATATACATTTATATATAAATGTTTTTTTAAAGTATATACATTCATATACTGTATTCACCACCATTCAAAAAGTTTGGAGTCAGTAAGATGTTTTAATGTTTTTAAATGTTTTTGTTTTTTATGCTCAGCATGGCTTCATTTATTTGATCAAAAATACAGTAAAACAGTCAAATATTATTACAATAAAATAACTGTTTTCTATTTGAATATATTTTAAAATGTTATTTATTCTTGTGATGGCAAAGCTGGATTTTCAGGAACTGTTACTCAGTCTACAGTCTTCAGAAATCATTCTAATATACTGATTTGGTGCTCAATAAACATTTATTATTGAAAACGGTTGTAATTTTTTAGTTTTTAATATTATGAATTTACTGTCACTTTCGATCAATTTATGTCCTTGGATGAAACTAATAAATTTCTTTTTTAAAAAAACTTTTGAAAGGTAGTGTGTATATATACATATATAGAGAGAGAGAGAGAGAGAGAGAGAGAGAGAGGAGAGAGAGAAATACATTATATATAAATATATGTTTTCTATTTATAAGGGATTTGAACTGTTTGGAACCAACCATTTGGACTTTTGATGCAAAACTTTATAGTTCCTGAGATTTCCAGCCTTTGACTAGCCCTGTTCTCTCTCTTGTAGAATGAAAGTAAGGTTACTTGATTTAAACTACTTTCAAAGTTTTTAAAAGATCTCTCTTTCTATCTTGCACAGACCACACAATATTAAAAATTCAAAGCTGTGTAATATCTGATTTGCTGGGGTATGAAATTGCAAAAAGAGAGAATGGAGAGCCTTTATAGAGCATAAATTGTGCCAGCGAACAGATGACATAAGCCATAAATAACTGAATTCTTTCTCATTTGCTTTTTTCCCCACTTTCATCCCTTTTTATTTTCCTCAAAGGTTATGGGAGGCAGCTTTCATTTTCTAAAAAAAAAAAGAAGAGGGGGTTTGCCAGGGGCCGGTCACAAACAATCACAAACACACACACAAGGTAGGATGAAGGAGACATTTGCATGAATACACACACAAGCACAAACACAGCTCCATGTCAGAAACCAAAGGGCCTCTGTCTACCTGTCAGGCCAAGTTTTGCAACTCTCAGAAGAAAAAGGAAGAGAAATGTTAATAAAGGTCTTGAGCCCTATAGTGTGAGGTCTGAGAGACCCTGCTGACTCCCACTACTGAGTTTCATCTCACTGCTGAAAGCAACATGAACACTATACGGAAAGCCTCCATAATATAAAATGTACTCTTATGGCATTCCAGAAGAAATTGCATATTTTTATGTAAAGTTATGAGGATGAAAATGATGCTTCTGTTTTTCTTATCATAGGCCAAGCGAACCATTAAAAAAAAAATTGTGCTCAATGACCGTGACATAAAATCTGACATAAATCTGACATGTAATAAGAAAATTACATTGAGAGTCTTTTGATATGAATAGAAAATAATGCAAAGTGACTGGATGCAATATAGATACAATACACATAGTAGGAAACACTATTTGCTTTACGGTATAAACAGAATTGGTCCATTATAACAAAAACAAAGTAGCAAATGTAGCTGTTGCCTACTACAATGCCAAAGAAAAGTCTGAAGGTAAGAAAAGGTGAGTGCTAAAATGTTTACTTGTTAACATAAATGCTGTATTTTGTGGTAAAATATGACTGATTTCATAAGAAACACAAACCAGACCCTTCATACTATAAATATTTTATGCCATGTGAAACGGAAATGTGTTTGTGTGTGTATAAGTGTGTGTATATGCATGTTTGTTTGACTGTGGGTGTATGAGTGCGCTTGCAGGCATAGGGTCAGACTGTCTCTGTGTGTGTGTGTGTGTGTGTGTGTGTGTGTGTGTGTGTGTGTGTGTGAGTAGGCAGACACTGGGTCAGAGCGATGAAGGGTTTGGTTGTTGGTATGGATAGCATGTTGACTCAGCACTGAGTTATATATTCTGCAGCTGTTAAGATCTGAGCCTGGTGAATGTCTTTCTAAGGAAGAGACTCTCCAGCCATCCAATGCACACTCCTTGTGCCAACAATTACTAATACATCACAGCCTTGTAGACACTCCAGAGTGCAGTAGCCATGACAAACATGAAAGCACTCCATGGCAATTTCCTGAGGTAATAGAGCAACACTTTCATTTCTAACATATCTGCAACTAAAAAACAATCAATCCAGCCTATTGAATTCTCAAAATTATCCTAACCTTCACTTTAAATCGCTCTGAATTCATACTTGTTATAATTAACCAGCTACAGCCTGATAAACAGGTGCTACAGCATGGATTTCAACAGGTTTCAACATGTATTTCATAGATGCAACCTGATGCCGTTGAACAATGTAAGACTGGATCCATCTGTTCTTTTCTCTTAGATAGCTGTCATTCCATGGGGGAAATACACACAATACGATGACCAAGTGGGACATGTTCTTCTACCAACATCCACTGCTGTTCCTATAGGACACCATTCCAACCAGTCCCATTCCCTCACCTTAAACCCCATTCTCATAGTCTGTGGTGGAGCTCACTGGATGGTGGTAAATGGAGTGTCTGAGTTAGGTGCAAACTCTGGAAATTGGACAAAGCCTCAATCAATTGGAAAAGGGTTTGAAATTTGTCATGACATATTTAATTACTTGGGAAAAGCTATTTTTCCATAATAAAATAACATTTTATGTTCCATAAGATATTCTCTTTATACAGTACATGGGCAAATCACATTAAATGATGTGTGATTAATTATAGAAACACAAGTGTGTTTAGTGTGCTGTACTGTAGATACCTAAAAATAGTTCAAGAGCAATAGTCAATCCTTCCAAAAAATTTCCATGGTAACCCTAGCATTCACAAAACACTTGTATCTACAATAACTGCTAACTTAGTGTTAGTCATCATCACCAAAAAAAAAAAAAAAAAAAAAACTTTTTTAAAATAATTAACCCTTTTTCCCCACGATTGTTAAGATTAATCATATCTCTTGAATTTTCATAGGCTTTTAAATCAAAATAATCATATTGTGAAAATGTGTTCACAAAACAATGGTAGCCTATTTTAACACTGAACCAACCAACCCCTCAACCTGAAATGGGTCGGTATAAATGCACAACATAATTTTGGTCAGTAATTAACAAAAGTTAAGAGTCTAAATATTTTGTGACATGAATTTATGTTGTTTGCAAGGACTTAAAGTGATGTTTGCTTCACAAGAGATATTCAACAAAGAGTGGATATCGTACCGACCGACCCAGGTCTCCTCTGATTTAGCTATACAGTGACAATAACTGCAATTATGGTATTTTGGCGTAAACTGTGGTTACCATGGTAAACGTTTGTAAGGGTAATATTGCCGTTGAACTTGCCTGAGGTCGCACACAGCGAATCTTCTGTCACAGCAGCATCCCATCGATCTGAATGAAACATTGTGCGTGTGAAAATCCTGATGAGAGCCGCTATTTATGAAGCGCTTCTCAATGGACTAGTTTTAGAGATCATCTGTTTGACGCTTTATCATCCAGTCAGTGTCAGATGGAGCGTCGCTATATAAAACCCCTCACTGTCTTCTAATATTTGGGTAATCTATTAGCTTGATCCAGTGTAACACGTAAACCCTCGAACATTCCTGTCAAAAAAAAAAAATACCGTCACATTACTCGGGTAGAAAACTTACCTTGACAACTTGTCCAGTTTTAATATTCCAGTGAACGCGTGTGTTTGCGTTTGATGGCGGTAAAGCGGACCGCGATACAGAGAACTTTCTGAGCGACTGAGTTGATGAAAGCCTTTCTGTCTGTATTCAACCACAATGCCTCTCTCTCTCTCTCTCTCTCTCTCTCTCTCTCTCTCTCTCCCTCTCTCTCTGGGGTTCAGTCGGTGGAGGGGGTGGGATATTCTGCTACTGATGTACTGTGCTCCCTCCGATCCCAGCTAGGCTATTTATGAACTCAATCTACTAGAGATTAATAATAAAACAGAATAGAATGAGCAAAACGTTGGGCTAAAGCATTAAACATGAAGGGGTGGCTTGTTGTTCTGAAAAGTCATAGGCCTACGACGTTTTTTGTAACACTGAATCTGTTGAAATGTGAATTTTGTGACAGTTTCGCTAAACAATATGTAGGCCTCAATAAGTACAATGCATGAAATAATAATGTAGCCTAAGCATAGATACCTCATATAAAAGTAAGTGTGACAGAAGTACAAGCAAATTTCAAAATTGTTTAATTTATTGAAAATGGTTTAAACACAACCCCTTTCAGCAATGTTGGCATTTCATCATTTTTAATCTCCCCCATGTTAGTTCTAATTGACTGTCATGCTTAGTCATAGTTTATTCAGAAAAGTGTTTTTGGCAAAGGAAACCAGCTTTGCACTGGACTAGTTATTTTTTTATCTCTACAAGACGGTGTGTATAGCATTCACATAAAATAAACATCCTCCGCCTTGCTCAGCTTCCCTCTGATGGATTCACAAAGGACCGTGAGCTTTGTGATTGATGTTGTGTGTGGTTGTGCACATGGTAAAACCAAAAACTTAAAACCTTTGGCAGACCACAGTTACTTTTTCCAATGGGAGAAAAAACTGAATGATTATACAAGATGAATTCACTGCAGTAGAGATGCCAGAATAAATCAGTGGTGAAAAGAAGCATGAGCAGTTTGAACAGAAGTCATTACATAATTGTTATTGATTGGTTTGAAATTGATTAATCTGTTTTCTAGCACTCAGTAGGCTTGGCAGTTTGTCAGGCCACAAATGTAAGACAATAACCAAGAGTCAGTCTCTCCAAAATCTATTTAGCTGTACTGTAAGTATTCATCATATCCAGAAGTTATTGAGAAAAGACTTGAGGTTTGTCCTCCTCATTCAGTAACTTTTCATTTGTCAAACTAAATATGGGGGATGACAATTGGATACATCTGAAGGACAATAAAATGGTTTATGGTTTGAGTGGTATTTATATGAATGTTTTTTTAAGCTGTTAAATTGTTTTTTGCCATTTAAGTCTGTTTCAGCTCACAAAATAAACCACATTAAGGCAATTAGAATTTTATCAGGGTTTATTTACTTATTTATTTAGTTATATATTCAGATGACCAGATAATGACCAGATGTTTGATAATGACTCTACAGTAGGTGTTATATTATCCTGCGTATTAAATTACTACTTATCAAGTAATTAAGCATGTGGACAAGAAATATAATTTTGAACTGAAATTACTTGATAATTTTATCTGTAAATTATCTTAAAGCTAGCAAAAATAATCCATTATATTTTATAAAATAACTGCCGTAGCAGAAAGACAAGCACTGCAGCAATATTATAATAAGTATCCGAAGTCACATACTTTTGTACAAGCCTACTATATAGTAGGTGAAAAAGAGTATGTGACAAAAGAAGTATGTCCGAATTCACAGTACTCATAAAAATTCAGGGTCATTAAAATTCAGTGTACAATAAAATAATCTCTTGAGCTTTCTGAATTGATGGACCTTTGAAATATTGGGAAATCTACCAAGATTATTAGTCATATTGACTCACTGACAAATTCTCCAACACGTAAGGCCTCACATTGCTTGTCTTGCAGGAAATTTTTAATTCACTGGAACAGCACTATGCTGTGGGAAAACACATATTTGGTAATATTCCCTTAATGCCAGAAATTATTCAGAAATGAAGTCATTTTTGACTGAAGTTGGCCTATCGGTGACTAGCTTGTTTCTATGTTACTTCATGAACTTTTTACCATGATACATTATGTATAAGCAATCATTTTCAAATATGTGTATAGACACTGACAGGATGACAGGATATCAGACCCCTGATATTTTGCAATAGAGCAAATGTGTAGCAATAGCACAGCGATCTGCTGCTGTGGCAAAGACTGGAAAATGAGTCAGAGTTCAAACTTAAATCCTAAAACAGACCATCTCCTGTGATGCAACGATCTATAATTTCTGTGAAAGTTCTACTTTTTGTGAACCTCAGAAGTGTAAATATAGAGAATTCATTTGTATATATTTTGAACGCTACTCTGTAGGCTTAGCTTACTTTCTCGTATTTCAGAAACTTGCTACACTTGGTGTGTTTGTTACAGCAGCATGCTCTAGATTCCGATGCCATGTCTCAGAGCTAATCGCTCTCTCTCGCTCTCTGTCTATCTCTCCGTGTCGCCATCAGTGCCAGCAGCCCACCTCTTCAAAGAGAGCTGCCCTCTGGGAAATCAAAATTTAATTCGCCGTAACGAATGGGATTTGACTAACACTGTCACATCCGCATGTTTGTTCAATGGTCTGCTCTCAACTCAGAATCAGAGATTGAACAACTGGGTCTTGTCTCGATGCAGGAACAGATGAAATTGATTACGTGTTGGATAATGGTGGTCTGAGCAAGTGAAATAATTCACCATAGATAGATAGATAGAGCATTTTATTAATCTAAAGAACATTTTTCCACTATAAAGAACCTTTTGTGCAGTGGAAAGTTTCATGGAACCTAAAGGTTCCTCACAGAAGCATAGATGCCAATAAAGGACCATTATTTTTAAGAGTGTAGATTTTAAACTCGCTGTGCACTCGATGGACATCTGTTTGGGAGCCTGTGGAGATGTTTTCACATGGATTCCCCCCTTCTCTCCCTTCCTTCTGAAAACATGCTGAGTAAAATCCCTGAGAATTAAGACAAATTGAAGCAAACTGAGGGGTTTCAGCAAAGAACAAAATAACAGATTCAAGCATCCTCAAATGGTTAATAAAATCCTAAAATAACTGTAACCATTCAAAACCAGCTGGATTATTCTACCAGTTTGACAAGATTGTGTCAACTACAGGGGAGTGTAGCAAAATTACAATAACGATTAAATGAAGATGTTTTTAACAGCTTTTAAATGTTGTGTAATAAGATAAAAGAGGGCTGTTGTCCAAGGCTTGATATCTATGAAATTCTTTCCACTTTCAATCTAAATCACTTGTGTTATGTTTAAACCCCTAAGGGACTGGGAGATATTTACCATTGGGAGTGCAGCACAACAAATCTAAGCAAGCAATCATTTTTGCCTGAAATATACCGTGGGATCACTCCCAAAGTGCTTGTCTCTAAGAAAAAGAAAAAAAAAATTCTTTTTTTGACTGAAAATGTTCCTTGAGTAAGCCAAATGCTCTTCATCCATATTCATGACAGAGGCATGTGTAATTTCATGGATGGGTGAGTTGTGTTTATAAACATCTCATCTGAATGCTGATCAACTCGCCACTCTACTCTGAGAAATCCTGCATGTCTTGATGAAGCTGATGATGTTAATCAAGTCGATGAGGAATATCAAATTACTTTTTGATATTTCATTCAGGTCATCTCTCTAATTTGTCATCAGGCAGGCAGCCCACTCGTTGCAAATGTTACCTGGGCGCTTGATGAAATGTCAAAACAAGACACCAGCAGAGATGATTGCATAAATCTCATTACACCACCCAATATTTTTACTCCTGCAAATGTATGACCATAATCATTTTTTTAGCATTCTGCACGTTTCATGCAACATATAAATTCAGGTGTGTTAGCCATACAGTGCCATTTCTTTACTCAACAACTGTTTAGAGAAAAGAGGTTGATTTCAGTAGAAAGTGTTTTATTTATGCTTCATCCATTGTTTCTGGTGAGTCTCTTGTCAAGCTGTTACAGATCTCAGCTGGGAGATTTGTCTGGGGGCTGAAAAAGCAGAAAGCTCTTCTTGAATCCACGCTAAATTTACTTTGTTTCAAAAACTACAGCATGTTGCACTTTGTAATAGTGCAAAATAGACATCTCAGTCTAGTGTTGAAAATACAGTTTCACTTCTCTCTGGTAACTGATTGTCTGTATACTTAGCTTTGGATGATGGTCAAGATTTGGAAATATTTAACCACTGAATGCCACATCTGACCAATCAGAGTCAACTATTTTAGAGAGCCATATAATAAAATGCAATAATTATACTTTCTTACTTGCTATAATTATATTTTCTTTCCTTTTGAAAAAGAGTTTTGGACAGAGCATTGACA
This sequence comes from Tor tambroides, assembly GCA_021397915.2. Taxonomy (NCBI): domain Eukaryota; kingdom Metazoa; phylum Chordata; class Actinopteri; order Cypriniformes; family Cyprinidae; genus Tor; species Tor tambroides. The sequence goes on along the minus strand of JAFVLL020028943.1, from coordinate 13,116 downwards.
AATACAGAAGAAAATGAACAAAAATGTGGTCATAAAGATAACCCTGTGCCATCCTCTCTTTATATTCAGGGCATAGTGAAGCCAAAGGGCTGAGAATGTATGCACAGCTGGAATGGAACAGTTCATCGATATTCCAGAAAACATTCCTGTGTGCTGTCACTATGAAAGAGTAAAGAAAAGGTAAGGGTTATAAATGTTTCAAAGACCAATATACAGGCAAACACACTATTTAAGCACTACATAAAGCAATAATATGACTTGACAATCGTGGTTAATGATTCTGCTGAAAACTTGTCACATGAAATATTCCTTTATGAGGTCAATGAAGTGTCATTTTATAACAAATAATCAAAAATGCATATATTCAGTTTATTCATGCCAGAGCAAAGAAACTGCATGCATTTTTTTTCTTTTGATTTATTTATTTTTTATAGTTTATGTTCATGTTTTTAGGTGAAATGGTTAACTTCTGCAAATGACAAACATAAAATGCAAACTTTGGACATTTCATATTATTTTATAAATATTACATTTTGTGGAAAAACTTGGCCGTTCTTGATCCACTTGAGCTTTTTTGAAAGGTCTCAGAACTTAATTGACTTGGTAGGCCTTAATCTAAGTCAGATGATGACAATTCCAGAGCTTAATGAATACTGTAAGTCTGAGTCCCTCAGGATGTTTTGGATACGCTCAACAACTGTGGGTTCCTCTAAGGGACTGGCAGAGGATGAGAAAAACAGACTCGTACAAAGCAGAGGAAGCCCATCTATATGCTTCCTGCCTGCAGTTTTCATGGGCTGTAATGTAATTAAAGTAATGGACTTTAAAAGGGAATTTTGTCATATAAAATATGGCAGAAGAAATAGAACTTCTTGTACACTTACATCAAGAACAGTAATGTATAATCCTCACATCAATACAAAGGACATACAGGAAGATTTAGCTGTTTATGAAAAAGAAAAGAATGTGAAGAAAACCAGCCAGTTACTAGGAATGGGGGAAGGTTGGTTGTGCTTTGGAGTCGTATGGTAGCCTGTAGATATGAGAGGAGGAAAGAATGAATGGATTCTCCATCAACATATTCAGGAAGTACTGATAAGCAAGAAATAACAAGACAAAAATCCAAAACATACCTCCATGAAGTACCTCACAAAATGAAAGATTGTAACAGTGGCCTTATTATTGTGAATCTATAAGGAGATCTTAAGTATGCAGTGGATGAAGGATGAGCGTAATAAGATTTCTAAAATAGAAGCACTCAGCAATAGCAAGAATAGAAACTTTGATGTGTAAAAGAAATAGTGGAGGTTATAATGTCTGCTAAAATGGATATTACTGAAGCTGATAATGTCAAAAATTTGCACGTTCCACATTCAGTTATTTTTTATTAGAATTTCTCAATTTTTTTTATTTGAATTTATTGTATTATTTTATTACATTTCTGAAAATAACTGCATTGTTATTCGGAGAAATGTTTATGTTTGTTAGCATGCAGTGGAAAAAAAATATATGGAAATGTAATATATGACATACCAAGATATTGCAATATACTATAAAGTGATGTATAACGATGTAAGTTGTAAGATGTAAGTAACACTATAAGTATATACAAAAAATCTGTATGTTTATATAGGTTTTTGTAATATGTTATTAAAGACATGCCTATGTTTTATATTCAGTGTTAAAAAAGTATTTACTTATATATTTTACCAACATGTTTTAGGTTTTTAGAATGCAAATACATGTACAAGACATATATGTCCAAAAATGTGCAGAATTATTTTTTTTACTTCATGTCAATATGTTTTATACATAGAAATGTAGGCCTAATGTATATGCATATAGGCCTATTGCATGTGTGTATGGGAAGAGCAAGGAGTTGACACAAAACGTTTTGCTTCAGAGATCATGGGAAACACAAATCTCTTTTTTTCAGACAGCAAAGAGGGGACATAAAATTATCAGTTAGTAAAAACATAAAACAATCTGTCATCTTTAACACACATTGCCACTGTTTATGGATTTATAGTCTCACATTTTGTTCCACGCACTCTATTCCAGGATGCATCCCATCTGTGAGATGTCAGATCCCACAAGCATGAAATGTCCATATTTGGGGAATATATAAAAGAACAGTTGCAGATGCATTGAGTGCTGAGAAGTTGAAAGATCACAGAAATGTCTGTGTTCTAGAGAACAATAACCCCACTGACTTTAACTGTCAATTCATGCTGAGGTCCAGGTTGAGAATAAGGACACCACACATACTCTTTTTACCCTCCCTCTCTTGAGATCTCCATTCCCTTCTCCATGTTCCTTTTTAAAAAAAACACTTGTTTACCATCCCACTACCCTCATTTCTCTCCCAACCCCACATCCACCACCTCATTAGTCTCGTCTTCGTTTCCTTTCTCTCTTCATTCTTGTGGTTCCATCCTCAGATGAGATGTTGTGTTCGTTTCCAGTCATCATGACTGTTTCCCCTCGGCTGCAGTTTTCCATCAAACCAGAAGGCCAGGAGGCCAAATGCTCATCTCAAACCAAAATCACTTTTTCCTGTCCACACAAAACACCACCGTTGTGGAAGAGAGATGGGTTGTGGAACAGAAAATGACCCCCCTGTTCATGGGTCAGAAATCCACGCAGTACTTCATTACTTCACAACGCTTTCCTCTGTTCAGACACTCTCTTTGTGCCACCTTTTGTGTTCAAATCAGCTTTATTGACCTCAATGTAATTCTGTCTTGAAAAGGAACCACAAAACTGGGTCTTGGGTTAATAATTACATTAAATGCATGATTATCTCTATTAGCACGGTAACCCTGCTGTTTAAAATATTATGCATGCATGCATTTCCATAATAGATGCGGCAACCTGAATGAAGTCATGAGTGGATGTTCATTATTGTCATGCATGCCAACAGCAATGAACAAAGTCATTATCTTAATCAGTATGTTCACCTTGTTTTCCAGTAGATTAATTTCCAGTAATTTAATTTACTTTCAGTAAAATTGTATTCAGTATTATTTAGATGTATTCAGAGAACACAAATTGAAATTGAACTGAATGTGAATTTAATTGCAATAATATGTTATAATTTCTTTTATACTTACCAAAACTGCCGTTATTTGATTAAAAATACCATAAAAACTGTCAAATTTTGAAATATTATTACAAATTAAAATAGCTATTTTAAAATATTTTAATGTTTTATTTATTCCTGTGATGGCAAAGATGAATGTTTACTTAAATTGTTTGTGGAAACAGAAGCCTTTTTATTTTCAGGCTCTTTATTGAATCGAAACTACAAAAGAACAGCATTTATTTGAAATAGAAATCATTTGTGACATTATAATTCCCTAATATTGATGTTTTGATTAATGTAATGCATCCTTACTGAATAAAATTATTTATTTTTTCTTCAAAAAAAAATAAAAAATCTTACTGACTCTAAACCTAACCCTAAACCTCACTACATTTCAACAGATTTATGTTTAAAACAAGGGGAAAAAACAAAAATGTTTTGCTGGTGTAAGAAAAACAGTTCAATTGCAATTTTAAAAACGGGAGAATATTATTCAAAAGCAAGGCAAAAAATAATGATTAAATAAATAATTTTTTTGTAGTGAAGCTGGATTACAACCGGATTACACCACTGCTTGTTCAAATACAACAACTGCTACTCAGTGATGCTCCTACTCAAATTCAAATCCATTCGGTGCTCACATGGTTCTGATTTGGATAAATGCATATTTCCATCAACTAGTGAAGAGTTGTTTGTTTTTCTATCATCACAAATTGCTGTTGGGAAATTGTTTGCTATTTCATTTTAATCTAAACATGAAACAAAACTTGGATATGTAGCTACTGTGTGAGATATTCAAGATCTGTTCAATCAAAGCTTCTTTGATCATAATTTTCCCACAGGAAAAAAAAAATCTCATGGCTTCTGTTTAGATTTTTTTTTTTTTTTTGTCCTCTGATGTTTGTTGAAACAAACTTTGTCTTCCGTATTGTTTTCTTTAATTTCATCTTTTTAGCTTTAAAAATACATTTTACTAACCTTACAGTTTCATAGCTCATTTAGATTACAGCTTTAGTGTTTATTTAGAAAACGTAATATTAAACACATCACAACACTCCTGTAATATCTGTGTTGCAATATTTCCCAGACATCTGTGGTGGATTTTTATATGAAAGTCTTGTTGCTCAAAAAAAAAACCTCTCTCTTATCTAAAAATAGCTCAGCTCTAGTTGTGGAATCATGAGTGTTACATCATGACCATGATGAATAGTCATATTTACACCCTGCATTGTCAGTCTGACTTTACATGAGGTCAGAATTATTTTCTCTTTGGCCTCTTTTCCCAAAAGGCATTGCTGTAACAGTCATGCTCAGAGTCAGAGAATGAATCTCTCAGCATAAGACAGAATATGTGTAATGGAAACCAAATGACTCAACAGCTTTTAGCCAGAGTCCATATTTCATTTGGCAATGTGAAAAATTAAGTTATACTGCTGGTGTGTGAGAAAGTGCATTGCTTGTTGTGAGCAATTTCAGCTTGGTCTCATCTTTCAAATCCAAAGAGCACAATTAAGCCTAATGTGTTTTATGAATAATGAAATCTAAGAAGTTGAATTTAAAGGGGTCCTATTATGCTCCTTTACAAAGTCTTGATTTTGTTTTGGGGGTGCACTAGAACATGCTCTCATGCTATAAGGCCCTTTTCACAATGACGTCAGCTAACTTCCGCTTTTCCGCAAAGCAGTGGGTAGGCTACTTCCGTTATGCCTTTTCACCGGAGACTTCTCGAGAAAATGTAGGGAACAACTTGAAATATAAAGACGTATGCTAAGAGTTAAGACTAATAATGTTCATGTACTTACAGTCGGGTTCTTTTGCGAACGTTATTCTACATCTTTGCTTTAGACAGTTGGTAGGCTACCCTGCAGCAATGTTATAGATTTGCTTATAGATTTGTATGATAACGTTTACGTCTCCACACAAAATATATAGCCTAAATATACAACTTTTCACTTATTTCGGTTTATTCCCTGGATAATTTACTTGATTTATTTCAGTTGTTGCTGTTAATATTGTAATAGTGAGTACACTGTGTAAATTCTATATTAAAACAATCCAAGAAGGACCGCCGTCAAGCCATGTGTGCTTCAGAACTATGGACCTCTATAATTACTTAAATATGCAGTGTGATCTTTAAAAAAACAGCTGATGTACGTTTTATATTTAGTTACATAAATGCTCACAAATCTGTTTTTAACAGTAAAAGCTTTTATGTAAACTTAGTATATTTATGAATGAAATTGTATCATGTTTATCAAAAGTGGAAAAATATAGACCCCATTTTATTGATATTTAAATAGTACAAGCCGTTGAATATTATTCTTGTACATACAGACGCTGTATTAAGCAGTACATAAATTATTGAATTAAAAGTCTTTCTGTTATCTCATGCAAATATCTAAAACGTATTTGACAAATACAGGCCTATCTAACTGCAATAAAGACAGCAAACACTGCGCAAGAGTCGCGGAAATCAGAAAGTACTACTTCTCCGTTCACTCTTCCTCGACTTCAAGCGGCAAATCTGTTTGCAATTGTTTTTGGTTAAATCACATGGATGTCAACAACAGCTTATAAATAACTGCATTTATTATGTACAGGTAAGTACAAAGGTAATATGTATTGTGTTTATTGTTCTTTAATTCTAACATTATAACATGAATTGCAGTGAATATACAGTTGAATTTATTTACACCATAGTCCCACTGATTTACACTATTTGTGGCGGCATATATACATATATACATACATATATATATATATATATATATATATATATATATATATATATATATATATATATATATATATATATATATATATATATGCAAATTAATCTTCTGCCAGAAGGAGCCGCTGTTGGAGTGGTAGAGAGCAAGGTTTCCCCGGTAACGGTGTACACAAAGCAGAGCTCCACTCACAAAGGCTGCTTTATCAGACATTACATGCTAGATGAAATGAAAATGACATCCAAAATTTTCTGAAAACACTCCGTTTCCATCAGAAATACAGTGATATAAATACACCCGCGCCGGGTTTCGATTTTGAAACGTGCAGTGCTCAACCCACCGTTCTCCCCACCCCCCAACCATTCGAATTTCCATAGGCGGGATTTATTTTAATGATATTCTAATGAGCCGCTTTGTGATGTCACAAACATGGAAAACAACGCTGTAGTCCAAAGGAGCAGTTCGTTGTAGTTCTTGAAAAGGAAAATACGAAATATTTCCCTTTGGAGTGGACTTTGAGATTTGTAACTTTGTAGATCTTTTTATGCCCAAACATGCACACTACACACTGACTAAAATTCAAAAAGTGAAAAAGCATAATATGACCCCTTTAATATTAAATATAAAATTTAAATACAGCTCAATATAATGTCTACGGTTCAAACTGAGAAAAAAAAACACTTTATAAAATGGCAGTTCGAGAGTTCACTGACATTTGGAAACAAAAAAACAATTCTCACGTCTATGTTTATGGAATTTCAAAAACTTGTGTGACCCAGGGCAAATCAATCAAAACTGCACACACAGGTGCTGTTTTGCACCTGCTTTTCCCCTTGGTGATTAATAAAACATGTATTTTTAGTTATATCTGGTAACACAGTCACACTTAAACACATACTAGCCCCGAGGTATTGTGAATCAATGTCACTCCTGTTGAGCAACTCTTGACAGGTAACAGCAGTGTCCTGAGAGACTCATAATTCCAGTCAGAAACAAAACAGAGGAGTGATAAACCAGGGGGGAAAAACCTGCAATAGCACTACAGCCTTTTACTTTGGAGAAAGTGCTGGTCTGAAGTGAACCAATGGTGACAGCCAGGCCTGAGACGTAAGTAAGTAGGTCCATCTAGTGGGGAAAAGTGTAAGCCAGCATAGAATGAACCTTAGACCAATGTTCTGCTGTTCTGTGTTCAGTTACATCAGTTTACACTACTGTTTAAAAGTTTGGGGACAGTAAGATTTTTTTTTTCCATAGAAATTCATACATTTATTCAGCAAGGATGCATTAAATTGATCTTAAGTGAGAATAAAGACATTTATAATCTTACAAAAGATTTCTATTTCTAATCATCCTGAAAAATGTCTTAGTTTGCAAAAAAAAAAAAAAAAAAAATTCAGCAGCACAACTGTTTACAAAAATTAATAATAAGAAATGTTTCTAGAGCACCAAATCAGTATATTAGAGTGATTCCTGAAGGATCACATGACACTGAAGGCTCTACTGAAATGCAGCTTTGCCATCAAAGAAATATTATTATTTCACAATATTGTTTTTCATATTGATGAAATAAATTTGTAATATGTAATAAATTCAGAAAAAAAAACGTTTTAAAAATCTTACCAACCTCAAACTTTTGAATAGTGTCCTAACATAACAAGTGTAACATCTTGAGTTGAATAATACCTGCTCAAAAATATTGCGAAATGTATAACAATAAATCATCAACAACAACAAAAAAAAAAGTCATTTTCATCACTCACTTATTCTTTCCATGGAACATGTTCATTACAATACAATGTCATTAACTAGGTGATCAATGAGTTTCAAGCTCCAAAACTGATGGAAAAAACACCAAAAAGTTGATATATATATATGTGTGTGTGTGTGTGTGTGTGTGTGAGAAAAGAACAAGATGTGCCAGTATTTATTTATTTTTAAAAAGAAACCTGCCACAGCTCTCAAATATTATTTACCTTTGTGTTTATTCAAATAAGCTACATTAAGATTACCAAAGGAAGAAGGATTTTAGTGAATACTTTTGTGAATTTAAATTTTGGGCTGTCCTTTCGACAAAGCTATCATATGACTTCAGAACTCTTGGAAAATTGCATTTGTGGCATTATTTGGACTACTGTAATGGACTTTTTATGATGCTTTCATTGTTAAAAAATAGCTTATTATAACACCCTCTGATCTACAAAAATAAGGAAAATCACATAGTTTTGGAACAATATAAGGGTGATGAATGATGACATTTTTGGGTGAACTATCCCTTTAATCCCTTTATTCCTTTAAATCACTCTCCAGTCGCTCCTGCTGTCAGCCTTAACTTCAGTTGTCAACATCAAATCAGAATTTTGACGCCTTTGTAGCAGGAATTCTCTCCATGTTTCTCTTCAGCGCTTTGCTCAGCGTGTTTAAAATGATGTCTTTGTTGTTCAGAATGTTGTAGGTGGTGAGGTTGCTCAGCTTCTGGAAATCCTCTGGTTTGTATGTAAGGTTGAGAGTGGAGAATGGGCTTGACATACTGGTGAAGTCAACATCAAAATCTCCTTCCTTTATCTCTGCCTTACCCTCTCTCTTCACTCCTGCCACACAAACAGACAAACACAATTGCTTTTAGTTTATTTAAAGTTGATATAAAAATTTAGTTGATAGAGTTGTGGCAATCTATGCCAGACTCAAGTGCAATTATGAATGAAATGAATGCCTTTTTATTCATATAATGAAAATCAGTGGGGTCCAATTATGTTTGAGATCTACTGACAATCATTGCATGGACAAAAACAGCTGAAACATTCTTCAGATTATCTAAATGATGGTAAATTGTCCATTTTTGAGTGAACTACTGCTAAAATTTATGGTAATAGTAAAGTTTACAGTTGGCGGTACTCACCAGGAGACTTGAACTGCCTAAATGAGACATTGACCAAGGGAAAGTGAAGCACTATGGGAACATCTGGATTCTCTTTATCTTCAAACACATAAATTTCCCTAATCGGCTCAGACTCCAACTTTTTGTAATCGATCTTTGGAAATGAAATCTTGCGATCAGCGCAATACTCCTGAGTTTGCTTTATGACCTATAGAGACACACACGGAAACAACAGAATCTTATTTTCTTCGAGATCTTTCTCCTTGTAATCTGCCAGATCTTTGTGGTCTCCCTCACCTTGAAGTGGTCTGGGTCCCAAGCGTAGTTCAGAGACAGAATGACGTCTGCACGTCTGTTAGAGCGTAACACAGGAGGGAATCCTGACTTGATGACAAAAGCAGAGTCAACCAGGCCAAGTGTGGCGTCTGCTGGTGTCACGGAGTTTGGGAAGGCGTCTGGATGTGTGTCTGCAGAAAGTCCACTTTATAATTTATCATTTCCAAGTTTGATTAAACTGAATCAAAAGGGGAATAGCACTAATTAAGCTGTACTCGACAGCATAAATGATGTTCTGACCTTTCCATGTGGTGAAGTCACAGTTCTCACTGTAGTTCCTGTGCAGGTGGAAGCCTCTAAGGAAGTTGAACACTTGGCTGATAATGGGGCGGCTGGTCAGAAAGTTGCTCAGCTTTTTTGCCAAGTCAGTCTTCGGGCTGTCCTGAAGTGTGTTCGACGTTGATGGTTTATCATCTGTGTCTACAGATAAGGAAGAATGATATACTGACCCAATTTTTGCACATTTTTTCTTGGAGTGCGAGTCTGAATAAGGAACTAGATTCTTTTTGCTCATTAATAAAGCTGAAAGGCAACTGAACTTTTGAGAAGCTACACAGGGACTTTAACTCACCGTTATTGCTTTCCTCTTACCTGTGTGGTTCACTTCTTCCCCAGTTTTGCTGGCCCAGGATGGGATCACTCCTGTGATGCGACTCCAAATCTGAGTCAGGCTCAGAGAGAAAACACTGCTCCACATTCCTGCAAACACAACACATTTTGACTAACATTTTAAACACAACCAATCACTATCTCTAACTTTGAATTGTTTACCATTAATTAACCATTAATTAAATTAAGTATTTTCACGTATTTACCCAATAGAGAGTACATTCCAGATTCAGGGAGTTTCTTGATCATGTGGCCGAGGTAATATTCACTCCCAAAGTTCTGTGCAGGTATGAAGGCACCATATTTGATAAATCCAACCTCATATGGGGTGAACTCACACCATTCTGAAGAAGAGAACAAAGAGAAACATAAGTACTTTTTGTTACTCTCAATACATAGAATTGATCTGGTGAGGAACAAACATAATTAACTTGTAGGATAGGAAGCATCAAGCAAATTAAACCAGCCAAAGTGAATTAAAATCCATTCTTACCAGTCTCAGTGGTCCATCCTGTCTTACTAGTTTTCATGTTGAGAGCTGTGTAGATGGGAAGAGGGTTCTGGCCCTTTGATAGTGCCATCTGCTGGTCAGATAGTGTACCCATTTCTTTCTGTAAGAAAATAATTTATGCATTTATTATAAACTTCTAATGGCAGCCATTTATTTACATTTTTATGCTAAAAATATATTTTGTTTCTGTGAAATCAGTGTACCTTTCCTTGGATGAGGTATTCTATAGCCAGACCCCACATGTCAATGAGAGATATGAGTAGTCCTTCTTTCTCTGTTTCTTCCATCTTCTCTTTGTAGTGCCGTAGCTGCTCAGGGGAAAATATGCTGAGGACACTTTTAGAGATCTCCTTCTTTACAGACTCCATAACTCCATTTAGGTCATTGTTTGACCAGTTAGCATCACCATAAAGAGAAGCCATAGTCCTATGAGACAATGATGAAAGTCTGATGTTCAATAACATGTTCTCCAATTTAAATCTGGGTTTTGGTTTTGAAGCAAGGCCTATACTTGGATGAAGCACCGATTTAGAAATAGACAGGCCTGTAGTGCTCCTTATACTCACCAGGTGGAGCCAGAAACCCCTGTGATGTAGCTGATTGTATCAAGAAGCTGGAGTTTCTGCAGAGCTCTTAGGCCTCCGAATGTGCCAGTCATCGCTCTGGTCCCGCCCCCAGAACACACAACAGCCACCAATGGGACCTGAACAGTCACATCAATCTTATAAATATATTTATTTTTCATAAATTAATCAATTACCAATGACCATGACTAAGGTGCCCTTGAGCAAGGCATCAAACCCCAAATTGCTCCCCGGGCGCTGGAACATTGGCTGCCCACTGCTCCGGGTGTATATTCACTACTGTGTGCATGCACTTGGATGGGTTAAATGCAGAGGACCAATTTCGAGTATGGGTCACCATACTTGACAATGCATCACATATTATTATTATTATTATTAATTATTACATGTATTAATTCAAATAAAATTAAATAATAGAATATAAATTAACTTAAAATTGATGGGAAAAATAGTAAAACTGCATTTCAGGTGACTCTGCCAGGTGTCTGTTGAATGTGTTTTGTGTTTGTTTTCTTGCCTTGCTGGGTTCAGGTGCAGAGCTGAAATTCAAAGCTTTCTGAAGAGCTTGTGACACGACTTTTTGTCTCTTGACCAGAAAATTCTTTTCTTCCATTGGAATATCAAAATCCAGACGCACGTCCAACTTTTCATCAGAGCTTCAGAACATACACACACACAAACATGATTATTCTGAGAGATGAATGGAATCAGACTGAAACCAGTTGAGGAAATGTTGGTGGTTTACAGTGCTTTGTCTCATGTAACTATAATCAATTGAACAGTTAAAATCATTTAGGTTTAGTTGATGGATTACATGCAATAGTAGTTTTTTTTTAATTGTGCCTGAACTAATCAGAGATAAGCTATTCAAATTATTTACCGGCCCTCTGTGCTTAGTTTCAGATCCACTTCATCCTAAAAGAGTGTATTACTGCAGTTAGTTACAGTAACTTTTCTTTAATATATTGAAAAAATATATGTCTTCTAATTGATTTTGCCAGTACCCACCTGTCCAATAGGCATGGAGAGTTTAATCTGCTGTTTGGCTGGTAATGGTTTCATAGGGACCGATGACAGAATGTCTGCAATCTTTGGATTTATCCCGTCCACTTCTTCCCCAGCCTGGACAAACACCAAACATGCAAACACATAAAGAGGCATTATACACTGTCAGCGGTTAGTGATATACATGCTTGATAAATTGATTAAGATAAGAAATCATCAGTTTAATCAATGACACACTTTTGGTGGGATGAGACTAAACTCAGTCTCCAGGTCTCGGTTGATGTAGTAGCGAATGGTCTGTGTGCAGCTGGGGTTTTCCTCAGAGCCTGGGATCAAACAGTCTTCCTTATAAGCGCCTCGCAGCTTTAACATCATGTCCTTCTCCGCTGGAGTAAACAAGGAGGAAAATTTCACATCATTTTTTCTCACTGTTCTTAATGCAGCACCTTTAAAAATGGATAAAGCCCTTTTATACAAAAATAAAAACTTATTTTAATTTTCTTTTATTGTAGAGTATAAAGCTAGAGCAGGCAGTTTGTTCCAGAAACATTACAAGTCTCTTCACATCCTTATAGCAGTCTTCTGTGGGAGGCTCAGGACCATAAAATGTTCATCCAATCATTGCATTCGGTCCGAATGCAATGATAGGATGTCCCACCTGCCTGTCAACCTATGTATTTGCATGCCTCCTCTCAGCCAATAGTGAGAGTTTGGGGCGTGGCTACTGCCAACTGTAACAGACTGAGCAATAGGATATTTAACTGGTGTGGAAAAAGAAATAAAGATTAGCCTACAGAAGTTTAAACCAACATTCGAAGATTTGACAAGACATAAAATAAGGGCAAACACAGTGTTTTAGTTTTAGTGTTTTAGTTTGAGGAATTTGGTGAGATGTTTGGGTTTCAGGCCTACGACAAACTTGTGGAGATTTTTCTCGACAGGTAAGCTAAACTTCAAATTAAAAGTAACGTTATGGATCTTTTATTGAAAGTAGACTACTTTTACCTGTTGAGACATGCCTTCACATTTATAGACCCGTAAAGAGCTGTGTTTGTGATGTTTGAGTTGGGGAAAGCCTGACGCGCGAAATAGCCGTTTGCAAAGATTGTTTGAAAACATGCTTTATAGTTGTACGTTAGTTTTGTTACACTAGTAGTGCAGAAACTGCCTAAGCTAGCTTTAATTAGGCTATACATGGAACAGAAATATCACATTACAATTTCTCATGCTTTTAATGATATTATAAAGCCCCGTGTATTTAAATACCTATTTATGGATATTATTATATATAATAATAATAATAATAATAATTCATTACATTTATATAGCGCTTTTCAAGGCACTCAAAGCGCTTTACATACAAGGGGGGGGATCTCCTCAAC
>JAFVLL020028942.1:32793-45156 GCA_021397915.2 Tor tambroides | reverse complement strand
AAGAAATTATTTTAACCCAAAAAGCTAATTATTCTTCCTTAGAACTGGTTGTCTTTAAAATACAAATCTGGTGTAATCCCACATAGGCTATCTGTAATCAGAAGCACATTTAAAACTGGAATATAATTTAATTTCAGTCGCATGTTTCAAAAAACACAAACCTTTCTGGATTACAATCCGATCAAAATGCTCATTTATTCCAACTGCGATGAGAAAAGGCTATGAACGATCCTCCACCTGCAGGATCCTCATGCGTGATATAGCTACTAGACGGGAAACCCTCTTCACTGCTGTTTTGAGGCGACTGAAATAAGACTGCACCACTGACCAACTAAAACCTGCTGGGGCCTGTACTATGAAGCCGGATTATCTGGCTAGCCTGGTCCATTTCAGTTTAGTTTGCACCAATCCTGGGTTAAATATGTACTTAAGTTCTCAAATAATTTTATTAAATATATCCTTTAAATATTTTCTTAAGAAAACTTTTGGTTCTCAAATTTCTTCCATGAATTTCATGCAAATATTTTAAGCACGTTTTAAATTTTCAAACGTTTTCTTAAGAACATTTAAGTTCTCAAATATTTTATTTTTTAGTTCTCACATTTCTAAGTGCATCTTTTAGATTCTCAAACATATCTCTTATTTTCTTAAGAAATTTTTTGGTTCTCAAATTTCTGTAAACTTCAAGTTCTTTAAACTATTTTAAAGCACGTTTTAAATGTTCAAATATTTTCTTAACATTTAAGTTCTCAAATATTTTTAAATACATCGAAGTTCTTAAATATTTTCTTAAAAGCAACTTTTTAAGCTCTCAGATATTTCTCTAAAAACATTTAATCTTAAATGTTAAAATATTTAAGAACTTAGAAAAACATTTAAGTTCTGAACTATTTTTAAGAACAACTTTAATCAAGTTCTTAAATATTTTCTTAAGAACATTTAATTTCTTAATTTTGTCAATCTTCAATTTTTTAAAACAGAATTGAACATTACATTTGCTTATTTAAGAACAATTAAAATGTTTATTTTATATAATTTTTTTACCTCTTAAGAACAATTTAAAAGTATTGTTGGGAACACAAAATAATTCTCAAGTCATGAAATAAAAGTGAAGTTAAGAATTTGTTTTATGATTAGTGAACCTGGCTCCAGAAGAATGTGTCAGGTCAGTTTTGAATTCATTTTAATTTCACCTTTAAACTGAATGCATGTCTGAAATGAACACAAACGAACGCCGCGATGGTGTTTCCATCTCCCTTCGATTTATTCTGCAAGTATAACAATTATTTATAGTGTGGAAAACTGTGAATTATTGCCAAGACTGAACAAAACATTTCCTGTATATTTACAGAGAGTTTGGGTTAAACAGAGAATTTATATGAAATACTGTAGAAATTTGCAAGAAAAAGGTTTTCCTGACGTGATTTACCTGATGAGGAGCTACATTATTCTGAAGACATGCTGAAGGTGGCATGCCCTGAGAGAAAGCCAAGGCCTTGTGTCCTATTCCTCTAACACTAAGAATGCATGCGTCTGACAGATCCACAAATCAACATGCCAGAACCCAAGAAGAAGAAGAAAACAAGGCATCGCGTCAAAACAAAGAAACTTGATGTTTTAGTTCACACACACACACACACACACACACTCGCACAACACCTGTTCATTTGCAATCATGAAAAAAAATCGAAATGATAAAAGCGGACTGAATGTCAAACCTCATGGCACATTCACGAGACCGAAATACAAAAAAGCTTCAGGTGCATAAAAACAGACTGGTTTGTTCACAGTGGTCTGCAGGGGCGATCGGGAGCACAAATCATCTTAAACGTGTCGATTTAAAAATCCAGGCGTGGCGTTCCTCCTGTATTTCTCTGCTCGTGTCAAACTGATACGTCGTCCTGAAGTGGGAATAAAAAGCCGTTTGTGAAATTAAAAGGCTCCCCTCTAATCTGCAAGCGGCTGCTCGGGACGGTAAACGAGGAAAACAAGGTAAAGAAGGGAAATAAAGACGCAGTGGACGGCTCCTGATCCGAGCGTATGATACAAGTCCAGCGGCTCGCACGAGCCTCATTTCTTGGCCTGTTTGGTGACCGGGTTCCTGGGAGGAGTCACCGGACGACTGGAGTTTGGCTTCTTCTTCTCTGCCGGCTTCAAAATCTGCAGGAGCGCAAATCAACACGTCACATTAAACAGGAATTTGAGGAATTGTTACATAACATGAGCATCACAGGTCCTGTTTCTGGTCAGCATTTTCTTGTTTGTCATGAGCTTTAATTGTCTTTTTCCTCATTGGGAGTTACTGTTATGGTCATCTTGCATGTATAAACACAATGCATAATATAAAAATACCATGTTTGAAAAATGAATAATAAATGTACATAATTTAATATAAATTTAAATGAATGTGATTTAGATTTAAATTACATTTTAAATTATTCAAAATTTTAAATTAATATGAATTAAATGTCTGTTTAAGGGAAACCCTATGTTTGAGGTCCTGTAAGCATCTTTTTTTTTAAAATCCTTTTTAATGTACTTTTAAACATCATCTTTTGTCATTTGTTTTCAAATAGTTTAAGGTGTATTCAATTCATTTTTAAAACTCTGTTTATTTTCTAATTTTCATTTGCTGTCCCTGGGAAAGTTTGATGGCAAAAACAGAAGAAAAAAAAATCTATTTTCACTTCAAATTATTATTTACATAATTAATGCATTATATAAAAATAAAACAAAATCACCAAACAAATGACTAAAAACAAAATATCACATTATTTGTGAGACTTCACGTAATCTTAATGATTTTGGCATCACCTTTTCACATTTGTTTTAAAATACTTTGCAGTGTATTAAATTAATTTTAAAACTACTTTGTATTTATGTGTTTATTTATCAGGGAAAATAAATATTTGTAAAAAAAAAAAAAATTAAAAAGACCAAGCAAATGACTAAAATCAATATGTCCCATGCAGTCTCACAAATAAATATGATTTTAAAAAATGAATACATAATTTATTTTTTTTTAAATAGTAAAATGATGTGTAAAATGGATGGACATCACCATTTGTCATTTTTTTTTTTAAAACATTGTATTAAATTAACTTTTAAAACTACTTTGTATTTGTGTTTATCAGGGACAATAAATGTTTATTAAAACATTATGATGCAAATTTGCCAGACTTAGCCAGAGAATAGTTTTCCAAAAAAAAAAAAAAAAAGTGTTAAATTTTTTTTTTTAAAAATTCAATAAACATATCCCTGAAAACAAAACATTCCATGTAGTCTCACAAACAACATGATTTCAGCACAACAGTAAAATGATGTTTGAATGTGTTTTGGATGGGGTGTATGGCAGCCACCTGTACACACAAGGTTAAAGTCACAAGCTGATTTAAATGAGCGGAGCACAAACATCTGGACTGGACCGTACCTGGAAGGAGCACATGAGGGTCTCGTCGACGCTCATCATGGCTCCAGCGTTGTCGAACTCTCCGCAGTAGTTCGGTGCGGAGAACAGGGTCACCAGCTGCCGCTTGGCGAAGAACTCGTACCCGTCCTCCACCACCTGCACCACACAGGAAGAGGAAGTTCACTATCACTGCTCTGAGTTTACACGGAGAGTCGGTCACACTCACTGCAGGCCTCCAGACTGACAACACTTATGTAAGATTAAAAAATACATTAAATCACCATTATAACCTGCAGATGGCAGCAGTCATTCATTTCTACTTTTTCCTTTATATTTTGAAATGATAAAATCACAATTATAAAATATCAAATCATCAAGAAATCAAGATTTCATCAGAGTTCTGCACTTAGAGTAAGCAAAGTCACAAAGTGCCTTAAAAAACATTTTTCTTCAATTTGCGACAATCACACAGTGTTCCTTTTATCATCACTGAAGTTATCGGTCAGGTACATATAATACTATAAGAATAATGGTACATTTAATGTGAGTAGAATAGCCTATATCAATTGTCTATATAAACTTTTTGCACATTACTGTTGTTAAAAAGTAAATTTTGTATGCATCAACTCGAGCTCAGTGCTTTACTGTCAAATGTGTCTTACCAAGAAATAAACATGTAATATTATGAGTAACTGCTCTTATTAATGCAAATCAATAGTCATTTTTTTATTAAATTATCTTTATTTTTAATACCCCCACCCACCACACGCTACCATCAATTTCTATCCATCGCAGAGCTGGTTCATTTCCAGCTGTTTTTGCAAAGTAAAAGCCAGATATTTTCTCCTTGGCGTTTTATAAAATTCTCCAAATGATGCAAAATTTATGTAAACAGTCAGTTATGTCTTGAGGACAGGTTCCAACAGATGTGTGCACTGCAGAACCAGTAATAATCAAAGAGCAATAATGATGAGAAAGAGAAAAATCCCTCACTGCACTGGTCTGATACGGTAATAAAATTAAATTAAATTAAAAAAACTTATTTCAACTTAGTTTTATTTTAATTTAATCTAACTTAATGTACTAAAATAAAAAATAAAATGAAAATTAATAAAAACAATAGACATATTTCTAAAAAAAAAAAAAAACTACTTTAAAACAACAAAAAAACTAAACAACAAAATTACCAAAACCAAACTAAAATTAAAATCAAAACGACAAAAAATGCAACTTACTCAAAAAATAAACAACAACTACAACAGAATCCCAGTGATACTAAAATAACACTCAAAGTCAATAATTCTTTACATACGATTGTTGAGATTCATTTGTAAATATTAAAATATATAATTATATAAATAACTGAATAAAAAAAATGCACATAATATATTTGAAATTTGAATGAATTCAAGTCAGTTTGTCGTAAGACAAATCTACAGTAAAGACAAAATTAAGAAAAAACTATTAACTTTTATTAATTGATAAGATCAAATTTTAATGACTCGCAGAATCAGACTTGGATCGTAAAGATTTCATAAAGATCCCTAATTATTTCTAGCTATTAATGAAAATTTAAAAAGTTAAGTATTTTATTCTAGACATTTCCTGGCAAAAATTTTTTTAAAAAACGGTAATGCAGGTCAAAACATTTTCAGGGCAAGTAAAAAACAAAACAAAAAAAACAATCTGAATGTGTTTCAGCCTGATGTGAAACGGCCTTTGAGCAGATGAAGTGAAATAATCAAACGTCAGATCTCATGACCGCATCCTTATCAACACCAGAGAAAACTCTTCAGCATCAGAACAGATTCATCAGGTCCAAAGTCTGAGAGGAAGACGTCACTGACACCAGATACGAGAGACTGCTTTATATCATTTACACACGAGCACAGCAATAAAACACTGAGTAAAGTCAAAATACACAGCAGAACTATTCCCAATTTCCTTTAGAAGAACAGTTTGACTGTTCTGAGTCGATAGTTTTGAACTCAAGTGTTTCATAATCTTAATTGTTTTTACACTAATGTCAAACTGATTCATTCATTTTACTATGAATCATCTCATCTTGTGATTTGAGTATCAAGTTTTAAATCAAAACAAAAAATGATCAAAAAATAATAATAAAATAATAAATATATTGACAAAAGCAAAGCAAGGCATGTCAGACATCTGGAAACAATTCTCAATTGTCACTGAAAAAAAAATGGGAAAGAGTTAAAGTTCGTAAATTGCGATAAATGTGCAAAAGTGTTCGTTCAGCACCTCTGCCCTGAGGCGACATACCTATTTTCTAAGTTCTATGTGTTTATTTATATTTTAAGTTATTATAAGTTATTTCATATTTTGCTTTGGCTTATTTAACCTACTTAAAACAGTCCCATGCAGGGCTCTACACTGAAAAGCACATGAAACTGAACAGAATGGGCACACGAGTATAGTCTCTGTGCGTGTGCTGCTGAGCGCTGGTGAGTCACTAGATTACAGTATGGGTGGATATAGATTAGGGTTTAGGGAACAGCACACACACACAGAGATATAAAGAGCGTCCTACACTCGTCTCAAAGCCCTGCGTCATCAGACCAATGTCAAAGGCTCGTCTCAGATCTGCAGACTCATGCGCGGCCGGCTCAGTATGTACCGCTGTGACTCATCCCGCGCTTTTAACCAGGAACAGTTTCACATTTCCAATAACTGGACGTTCGTGTAAGCTGAAACTGAGCGACTCGCCCAGCCGAGCCAGACCATCAGACCACTGGCTCATGCAGCTTTTGAACAAAACCCACCACATGCAACAATAAATCATGTAATTCATTAAGACAGACTACTTGGCGAACTCAAGGCTGGAGCTGTACGATACTGGAGAAATCTGACATTGCCATATTTAGTTTTTATGTAATACACTGAATAATGCAATATGGAAAAACACAGCAATATTCACCAAATGACCTGAATAGCCATATTTGGAAAGAATGAATCATTCCTGAATGACTGGGGTGATTTTGTCGGGAAGTGCATCTGCATAGAAAATAAAAATAATAAAAACTATTTTTTTTAAATTCTGAAGACTATTTTTTTCCGTGGAGCATGAACCATCCTTTTAGGGGTTGAACGATTTGGGAAAAATATGCATGTTCACACTTGGGTATATAAAATATTAATTCAAGAAATTTAATTTAATACAAATACAATTGTTCATTGTTGTTCATGTTAGTTTCAGGGTTATTATAGTTAACTAAAACCAACTTTAAAAAAAAAAAAAAAACTTATTTTATTTCAACTAGTTGACAAAGCAACATTTCTCATTTTCATATAGTTTATCTTATAAACTAAAGTTTAAAAATGAACAAAAACTATATAGACATTTAAGTTCAACAAAAACTTGTAAAATGATGAAAACAAAATTACTGAAATTCAAGTGAAATTAAAATGAAAACAAAAATAAAATGTCAAAATATTAACAAAAACTGTAATAGTATCTCAATGATACTAAAATAACACTAGCTAATTCAGTGAAATCAGCAACAACTTTTGATTTTAAAAATGTATTATTAAATGTTGAAATTAACTGTTGAAGTATTGTTTATTGTTAGTTCAGGTTAACTAATGTTGTTAACTAATGCTAACAAATGACACCTTATTGTGAAAGTGTTCCCAAAGCTATTCTTTCCACTTGAGCTTTTATAAGCCACTTTTATATTCTCACTTTAACTCATTCAATACAGCTATAAAATATGATTTTTGTAATTATTAATAAATAAAAAAAGAAAAATGTTACAATAAAATTACTGTCCTGTAAAATAAATAATCAATTGTTTAATTTATAGTAAGACTATTTTTTTTATTTTGGCATTTTGTCGGCATACAAATATCAAATAAAATAAATATATTGCAAATAAAATAATGAAAATATACTGTAATAGTACTATTGTATCTAAAAATAACAGAATTTAATGGTAAGTCCATAAAATTTAAATACTTATATTTAAGTTTTAATTGCTTCACTTTTAAATATTAAACTACTTATTTCTACCAGTTTCACAATAGGCATGTTTACATGCACCCAAATAATCTGTTTGTAATCGGACTGAAGGCTCAATCGCACCGAAAAAGCCTTAATCGATCCGACTGAGCTCGATCTGAATGAAATTTCGATCGGATTGAAAGGGGTGGTTTATTCCTTTTCTAATACGATTGAGAGCGCATGTAAACACTCGATCAGACTGAACCCCGAAACTGAAAGACTGCACATGTGCAATGTCACAGAAATAGCGTAATGACATACGGAACGAACTATTCTTCCTGTTGAATAAAGTGTTGAATAAATGAGTGTTCTGTCATTATAAAACTGTCATTTCACTCAGCATCTGTGAAGTGGAGGAGGACAACGTCCCACTAGTCCTTGTTTTGGCTGGTTTTTGGGCGCGGGGACGGGCGTTTTTACTGCGTGATAAATAAGCAGCATGGCACGGCCGTATATGTTCACCGTCTCCAAATTACGACAAGAAACGGCTACATAAATTTCAAAAGAATAAAGAAACTGTTATTATGCGCAAACAGTGGGAAACTCACTATATTTGTGCAGTGTACGCATGTCAAAGCTTGTGACATATAAACGCACACATCAACCTGATCACTTTATTTAGTGTTCATGTAAACACTACATTCAGACTCATCAACTGGAATGAATTCAGTCCGATTGAAACAAAAGTTGCGTATGTAAACATAGCCAATGAAGTGCGGCCGCTCTAAGACGATGAAGCACAGCGTGAGCTACTCACGTGTAAATGAAACCTGCAGCGCATGTGTTTATTTAATTAAAATGCAGCCTTCATGATTTGACAACTGCAATAACCCATACTGAAAATAGTGGTCAACCAATATATCGCCAAGGCCGATATATCGGCCAATAGTGGGCATTTCTCAAATCATTGGGCATCATTTCCTGTTTAGCCGATGAGTTTGAGGTGGGACTTTTATTTTGACCGCGCCATGTTGACAAGGCAACATTTCTCATTTTCATAGTTTATCTTGACGTGCTAAAATAAATTCAAGTTTAAAAATTAACGAAAACTATACAGACATTTAAGTTCAACAAAAACTAATAAAAATGATGAAAACAACAAAATTACTGAAATTTAAGTGAAATTAAAATGAAAACAAAAATATTAAATAAAATTTATTTCAAAATATTAACAAAAACTTTAATAGTATCCCAATGATACTAAAATAACACTGTAAAAAATACTTTGTCATCTAAAGTAGAAGTATGTTTATTTTACACATTTATTTTTTTTAATCTATTCTCAATTTCTTAAATATTAAAATAAAATTATATCGGCTTTCTATCGGCCACCCTGGTTTCCAACATATCGGCATCGGCTGTCAAAAAAAACAATATCGGTCGACCACTAACCGAAAATATCGATTTCATTTTGATATATTGTTTATCCCTACTGAAGACTCACCTGGTGGGCCCTGCAGATCAGATCCAGGTCGTGTTTGTGAAGGAACTTGGCCACCACTTCCGCTCCGAAGGTGAAGGACACGCCTCGGTCGTTCTCGCCCCAGCCCAGCACGTCCTTGTCCGGGTCGGACCACAGCAGATCGCACAGGAGGCCCTGGTCCGGGACGTCTGTGGGTCTCATGATCCTTCTGATCTGCTCCATGGACTGCAGATCAGGAGACAAACCTGAGGAACAGCAGAAAACAGCTCGAGATGTCACGTTCCTAGAAAGTCTACTGGATGAGTTCCTAGTTTCTAAAGAAAAGCGAGGCCTTATAACGCCTCATCTGTCCAGGGATCACACGCGACACACTATATGCCTGGGATTCGCACTGACTCAGCACTCAGAAATGTGGGAGATGATGTCAGTGCAAATCATGAAGTGATGAAGTAAGATGATTTACACACCCTAAACATTTCAACAACACATGGGACAATCCTGCGGCGTAAGAACTACGCTGAGAGGAGAGTCTCAGAGCAACAGTTAACACTAATGTTCGGGCTTCTCGTTTTACATGCATCATGTATCTAAAGCTTCATCAGAGAAAGATCGTCTGATTGAGGAATAACTAAAAGTAGCGACACAACTAACTTAAGTAGTATTTCTTTCTCATGAAGCATTAACTTTAGCAAATCAGTTCGAATGGACATTCAACTTAATGACCGGGAAAAAGAACACTTTGATTTATTTTGTAATATTCTGTAACAAAAACATACCATTAAATACTGTTTTTAATTCAGTTACATACATTTTTCATTTTTTAGCCCTCTAACTGAGCTTACTGGGATTATATTATTTATAAACTACAATTATACATTTGGTTTTTCATTTCTTTGTTTTTGTTTTTATTTCAATAAAGGCTGCATTAAATTGATCAAAAGTGACAGTAAAGACATTTATTATGTTACAGAAGATTTCTATTTAAAAAAAATATTGTTCTTTTGAACTTTCTATTCATCTGTGAATCTTAAAATGTATCTCAGTTTCCACAAAAATTGGGCAGCACAACTGTTTTCAACATTGATAATAATCAGAAATGTTTCTTGAGCAGCAAATCAGCATATTAGAATGATTCCTAAAGATCATGTGACACTGAAGACTGGAGTAATGATGCTGAAAATTAAGCTTTGATCACAGAAATAAATTACATTTTAACAGATATTCACATAGAAAACAGCTATTTGAAATTAGAATAATATTTCACAACATTATTATTTCTACTGTATTTCTGATCAAATAAATACAGCCTTGGTGTGTAGAAGTAACTTCTTTCAAAAAAATTGTTTTATAAATATTTACCGACCCTTAACTTTTGAACGGTAGTGTATATTTAATTTAAAATAAATTTAAATATATTTTTAAAAATATATTAATGGGTTAGCATGCGCGCGCGGTCTACTGAACGTAAACAACGCTGATAACTTTTTGTGGATACTCTCCGAAATGGCGAAGACGGTAACTCAGGGGAGAAGAATTGCTGAATAAATTATGTTATTCTTGTTTTCTTTGCGCACAAAAAATAATTCTTTGTAAATTTACAACTGAACCACTGATGTCACATGGACTGTTTTACCGATGTCCTTGTTACGTTTCTGGACCTGGGAGCATTGCAGCTGCATTGCTGTCTATGAAGGGTCAGAAAGCTCTCGGATTTTATCAAAAATATCTTAATTTCTGTTCTGAAGATGAACGAAGGTCTTAAGGGTTTGGAACGACATGAGGTTAGTAATTAATGACAGAATTTTCATTTTTGAGTGAACTAACCCTTTAAGCCAAACATCCTGCAACTGACCATTTATGTAGTAAACTAATATAAAAATATATTAAACTAAATGTGCATTAAACTAAATGTCCAGCAGCTATGTTTATAAAACTAACCCGTCACATGTAGAAAAAGATTTCCAAACGGATTTGAGATTTAACTTGGACTCGTGACATAAGACAGGTGACGTAACTTGGACTCGACATCAGACTTGTGCACAAAAGTGTGAACTTGATTGGATGCCATAAAAATGCAGATTCACGACATTCCACGCAACAGAAGAGCCGGCACTTGTTGTTTAGCGGGTGAAAGTCTCTCTGGGTTATCTAGAGGGTTTCAGCACCACACCCACCTCCATGACAGCAGAAGATCTTCTCATCAACGATGGCAGCGATGGGCAGACAGTTGAAACAGTCTGTGAACGTCTTCCAGAGCTTGATGTTGTAGCGTCTCCTGCCTAAACACACAAACATGAGCTTAATATCACCTTCAGGATTTATTATTTAAAAGTGGTTGAAATGTAAATGAATAAAAAAGAGCTCTAGAGGGACAGACTCTGCTAAAAATACACAGCGGTTCCCTTCACTCTCACACACACGACTGCAACGGCGCTAAATAATTAATTCTGCACTGAATGAGAGTCACAGAGTTCTGCTTAAAGTGCGTGTTTTGCTCTTATTACAGTTTAAAACAAAGTTAAATGCAGTGGAATCTGGTCATGCATTTGCTTCTGTCCATGTGGCGGATTATGTTAATGTGAACATCCATGATGGCCAAGTATTCCAGCAGGATTAGTGATTAAAATATACAGCCAAACAATCTGGACACCTTAAATCAGAATTAAAAAAAAAAAAAAAGGTCTATTGACATTTTTATTAGCAAATGACCACAAAAGCTATTCTTTAATCTGGTTTTGCTAATACAAAAAGCAATATTTAAATTGTGTGTTTGTGTGTATTAATACATCAGGTAGGGCACTATGAAATCCATTTTATTTATCATCAAATTTTTGCCCAAAAATTCATTATTTTTAGTTATAAATTTTTTGGTTTAAATAAATTAATCTTTTGGTCAATTTGGTTTTAATTTTAGTAATCAAAAACATATAATACTAATACTATAATACATATAATACATATAATACTATCATAATTTTGACAGTTTTTATTTTTATATTTTGTTTTATTTTAATTTTAGTTAAAGTTTTAGTAATTTTGTTGCATGTTTTTGTCATTTATTAGTTCTTGTTTTTTTTGTTTTTTTTATGTATATGTAGTTTTCATTCATTTTTATTTCAAGTAACAATAACCGTTTTATGGTTTTAGTTTTTGGTAACGATAATAATCCTGATTGATGTCATGAAATCCACAATTTAATGATTAATATTTTTAAAGCCCAATGAAATCCCTTTTATTTTTTCCCAAATTCTGTTTTATTTTCCTCAAATTCTGTGCATTCCATTTTTTAATGGCTTAATTAAACTGTAACAATCAAAAAGCAAGTCTAATCAATTAAAATCATAAAACTAAAACAATTTAATAATTCAATAAAATGCTTGCAATATTTTTTTTCTAGAATTCTGTGTTTTGTTTTAATTTTTGACTTTTGATGATTTAATACAAATCAAGTTATACAAAAAAAAATGGTGGTAATTAAAGGCATAAAATGTTAATTAATCTTTTAAAAAA
>JAFVLL020028942.1:0-32693 GCA_021397915.2 Tor tambroides | reverse complement strand
AAAAAGAAGGGATATTCGAATCTCAAAATTGAAAATCGAATGCCAACCCACCGAACGAATATTCGAATAATCGAATATTCTGGTCCAGCCCTACACTGAAGACTGGAGTAATGATGCTGAAAATTCAGCTTTGATCACAGATATTAATTACATTTCACAATATATTCAAATAGAAAACAGCTGTTTTAAATTGTAATAATATATCACATTTCTATTGTATTTGTGATCAAATAAAGCAGCCTTGGAAGTAACTTCTTTAATTTTTTTTTTTTTTAAATATACTGACCCTAAACTTTTGATTGGTAGCGTATATTTAATTGAAAATATTTTTAAAATATTAAACTAAATGTCCAGTAATTGGCCATTTATGTAGTAAACTAATATAAAAATATATTAAACTAAATATCCAGCAACTGTTACTAAAAACTAACCCATCGCATGTAGAAAAAGATTTACAAACGGATTTGAGATTTAACTTGGACCCATGACAAAAGACCGGTGACATAACTTGGACTCGACATCAGACTTGTGCACAGTCACACGTACAAAACACCCTAGAAGATGCCCTTGTAAAAAGTGTGAAGTTTAATAGACACCATAAAAATGCAGATTTACGTCAATCCACGCAGCAGAAGAGCCGGCGCTTGTTGTTTAGCGGGTGAAAGTCTCTCTGGGTTATCTAGAAGGTTTCAGCACCACACCCACCTCCATGACAGCAGAAGATCTTCTCATCAACGATGGCAGCGATGGGCAGACAGTTGAAACAGTCTGTGAACGTCTTCCAGAGCTTGATGTTGTAGCGTCTCCTGCCTAAACACACACACAAACATGAGCTTAATATCAGGATTTATTATTTAAAAGAAGTGGTTAAAATGTAAATGAATAAAAAGAGCTCTAGAGGGACAGACTCTGCTAAAAATACACAGCGGTCCCCTTCACTCTCACACACACGACTGCAACGGCGCTCAATAATTAATTCTGCACTCAATGAGAGTCACAGAGTTCTGCTTAAAGTGCGTGTTTTGCTCTTATTACAGTTTAAGACACGGCTGAATGCAGTGGAATCTGGTCATGCACTTGCTTCCATCCATGTGGCGGATTATGTTAACGTGAACATCCATGATGGCCTGGTGCTCCAGCAGGATTACTGATTACAATATACAGCCGAACAATCTGGACATATATTATCAATATTATCAAATGACTACAGAAGCAATTCCTTAATCTGGTTTATAAAAAAAAAAAAAAAAAAAAAAGATAATATTTAAATTGTGTTTTTGTGTTTTTATAGATTATGCAGGGTATTTTTTATTTTTATTTTTTCTGAATTGCGTCTTAATCAAAAAACATTAACTTTTTGAAATCAGTGTTATTTTAGTATCATTAAGATACTATTAGATTTTTTTTGTAATATCTTATATGAGCTTTATTTTTAATTTGTTTTCATTTTAGTTAAAGTTTCTTATTTCTCAATGAAAATAAGAAATCTTGTCTTGGAATTTTGCCTACTTTTTAAATATTTTATTTCAGTTAAACCATTTTATTTTAAGTTAAAAAAAAAGTTTTATGGTTTTAGTTTTTGGTAACAATAATGAAACTGTATAAGTTTTATGACTTCTGATTGAAGTGATGAAATGTATACAATTTAACAACAATTTAATAATTAATATTTTCAGGGTCCAATGAAATCCATTTTATTTTTCACCAAATTCATTTTTTTTCCTCCAAATTTGGTGTATTCCATTACATTTTTTTCTGTATTCCATTTTAATGGTTTAATTAAATTAAGCATGTCTAATCAATTGAATTCGAAAAACTGCAACAATTTAATAATTTATTAAAATGCTCACAATAATTTTGTTTGTTTTCAGAAATTCTGGGTTGTCATTTAATTTTTGTTGATTTATGATTTAATATAAATTAATTCACACCAAAAAAAAAAATGTGGTAATCAAATAAAGTCATAAAACATTAACAATTAATCTTTTAAAAAGTAATCAATTGGAAACAATTCCTTTTTTTTTTGGCAAACAAAGTACTGCAAATAGAAACATGGAAGAACTGTGTGATATTCCTTAAAATTATAATTGTTATTATTTTTATCATCATCATCATCATGTGTTTTCTGCATTATGTAAATCACAGGGCTCTAATCATGGCACAGTATGTACCGGACACTCACACTCATCGTAGAAGCCATAGATGCGGTTGATGGAGGCACACTCGTGGTTTCCCCTCAACAGGAAGAAGTTCTCAGGGTATTTGATCTTGTAGGCCAGCAGGAGACAGATGGTCTCCAGAGACTGCTTCCCTCGGTCCACATAGTCGCCCAGGAACAGGTAGTTGCTCTCAGGTGGGTATCCTCCGTACTCGAAGAGTCTGAGCAGGTCGTAGTACTGCCCGTGGATATCGCCTGAGGAGAGGAGAGCGTCTCATTCACTGAATGCTGAACAGACTATTTCAATAACCAACTCTGAAAGACATGTGACAGTAGAAGAGATGCCTAGAGAGTCTGCATTTCTATATTTACCATGGCATATCTGCAGTATGATTTAAAGGATTACACCACTTCCAAAATAAAAATTTCCAGATATACTCACCCCCCATGTCATTCTTTCTTCAGTCGAAAAGAAATTAAGTTTTTTAGGAAAACTTTCCAGGATTTTTCTTCATGTAATGGACTTCAATGGTGCTCAATGGACTGAAGATTAAAAATGCAGTTTCAATGCAGCTTCAAACGGCTCTAAACGATCCCAGCTGAGGAAGAAGGGTCTTATCTAGTGAAACGATCGGTTATTTTCTAAAAAAATAAATAAATAAAAAAAATCTACAATTTATATACTTTTTAACCTCAAATTCTGGTCTTGTCTAGCTCTGCATGAACTGTGTACTCCGGTTCAAAACAGTTAGGGTATATCAAAAAACTCCCATCTCATTTTCTCCTCCAACTTCAAAATCATAATATATCGATGTTTTACCTTTTTTGTAAAGGGCGTTTGTCCTTCTTTGCATGTTCACTTTGTAAACACTGGGTCAGTACTTCAGCAGAGATGTAGATTGATTTTGAAGTTGGAGGAGAAAATGAGATGGGAGTTTTTCGACATACCCTAACTGTTTCGAACCGGAAAACACAGTTCATGCAGAGCTAGACGAGACGAGCGTTTGAGGTTAAAAAGTACATAAATTGTACATTTTTTTAGAAAATGACCGATCGTTTCACTAGGTAAGACCCTTCTTCCTCGGCTGGGATTGTTTAGAGCCGTTTGAAGCTGCATTTTTAATCTTCAATCCATTGAGCACCATTAAAGTCCATTATATGAAGAAAAATCCTGGAATGTATTCCTCAAAAAACTTAATTTCTTTGCGACTGAAGAAAGACAGACAAACAGCTTGAATGACATGGGGGTGAGTAAATGATCAGGAAATGTTTATTTTGGAAGTGTGGAGTAATCTTTTAAATAAAATTGAAGAGCAAGCTGAAAGCTAGCGGAAGCAGGTTCGTGTTACTCACCGCAGACCTTCAGCGGTGCCTCCAGCTCCAGGAGTATCGGCTGGCTGAGGAAAATCTCGCGGGATTTCAGACACAATCCACGGATCTCGTTCTCCTGCAGCTGAACGTTCTTGCCAGGCTTCGACCCTCTCACTGCAAACACAAACAAACGCACAGTTAACCAAAGCACTGGTTCGGCTCTTTGACCTTTGCCATGGGAAAATACATAATAGCAAGCAATAAACCATCACAAATGACAGTTATGTAATTATGTAAACAAATGACACTTGATGTTTAAAATGACAAAGCAGAGTTATTACAGTATCACTGGTAATACTATTATAGTTCCTATTATATAGTTGTTATATTTTTTTTATTATATATTTTCAGTTTAAAAAAAAATTTGTTTTAGTTACTGTTCTATTAATTTTGTTATGTGTTAAGTTTGTCATTTTATTACCTTTACTTTTTTTTTTTATTCATTACTATTTCAGTTTTAGTTTCATTGATTTTAGTACGCAAGCTTAAAGTAAACAAAAATGGCAAATGTCTTGGTAAATAA
This sequence comes from Tor tambroides, assembly GCA_021397915.2. Lineage (NCBI taxonomy): Eukaryota > Metazoa > Chordata > Actinopteri > Cypriniformes > Cyprinidae > Tor > Tor tambroides. The sequence goes on along the minus strand of JAFVLL020028942.1, from coordinate 28,641 downwards.
TTGAAAGAAGTTTAAGGGTTTTTTATTTAATTTCTATTTTAAGCTTCTTTTATTTGAAGTAATTTTTGAAAAAAAATTATTTTTTCCAAATTCAGTTTTTGACATTTTAATTAAAATTTTATCCATCAAAAAGTATTTCTTGAAATCACAGAACTTACACAGTTTACATGAAAGCTTCAACAAAAAATTAAATTATTAGGACCCTATGAAACGCTTTTAATTTTTCCCCAAATTCCGTGTTTTCTGTTTTCATTTTTCACAAGTCCTTTTTAATGGTTTAAATGGCAAAAATCAAAAAGCATGTCTAATTCAAGTGAATTCATAAAACTTTAACAACTTAATTTATTAATGTTTATGATAATAGGCCCCTATGAAATTTCTTTTATTTTTTTCCTCCCCAGAAATTCTGTGTTTTGTTTCATTTTTTTCTAGATTTGTGTTTTAATACAAAATAAACAGAAAAAAATGTATTTATACATTTATTACTTATTTTTGAGGTAATCAAATGAACGCATAAAACATGAACAGAAGTTTTAATTTTAATAATTAACAGTTCTGCCTCCAGCTGTTAGATAAAACAAAGTTGTGGACACTTTATCAATGCAAGCCAACACTTAAATCACCATCAGACGTCATCGTTCATGTAATTATGTGGATAGTTGAGCAATCGTTTCTCGTAAGCGTGCATCCAGAGTAGCGAATCCAGACATGCAGTAATTTTGGACAAACACTACTTGAGGAAAAACTGTGGCATCATGCAGATAAACGTGGCGTTTCTAATGGCCTTTCTGTGATCCGTCAGCACAGGGAAAGGAAGTAGGTTAGGTTCGTCTTCCTGTCTGCAGACGTGCCCTACTTGCAGAGGATCAAAGTGACCTACAGGATTCATCCCTAATGTGCAAAGCAGCCTCTCCCGAAAGCACACGGATCATCCCGCAGTCCCATTTCTCCCCGCTTCCAATGTCTTCCTGCTCGCAGTTTTCACATCGATCTCGTTTTTATTGCGCTGGAACTCCAGGGAATAGTCAAAGGCTGGCCTGTGCACCACGACGGCCTGTTACTGCCCAGCAATTCTATTTTTACCCCGTGTTTGGAGCAACTGGCACACAGTTCTGCAGCTCTGGACTGAAACTTGTTTTGCTGGTTACTGAAAGTTAGGGCTGAGTGGGAGGACGGGACATACCGTACACAGAATTTAACTGGATTATCCAAATATAGACATCTGAAAAGGTTATTTAATATCATTTTTCCACTTATTTACCAACTAAAATACCATAAATATTTTGCGGTATATACTGTTTTTGTGACATAAAAATAGCATGATTACTCGGATGTAAGATTGTGGTGATTTACATTTACAAACAGGAGGGTTTCAAAAACTGGGGTTCAAAATTAAATCTTAAAATTCAAAAAATCTTTTGGCTACACTTTATTTTAAGGTGTCTTTGTTACAGTGTAATTATACATTTAAGTACTGAGTAATATTAATTAACTACATGTACTTACTATATGGTTAGGGTTTGGCTTAGGGTTACTTAAGCATGTAATTATACATAATTTATTGTTATAATAATAATAATAATAATAATAATAATAAGTACATGTAACATGCGACAAGGACACCTTAAAAGAAAGTGTTACCAATCTTTTTTAACTAAAAACATTAAAAATAAAACACTTTCTAAAAATATTAAATATATAATATGAATTATATGTATGAGGTAATAATGTAATATTTAATATGGATAGTATTACTAATTTAAAAATAAAAACAAAACAGATTCTAGAAAAGATGAATATATATATAAATATTAATTATAAAATAAAAAATTATTTTAGAATAAAAACAACAAAATTAAAAAACAAAAATATGAAATCTCATGATTTACGTATAAATAATATATTATGCTTGATTTATTATGAATATCATTAATAATAAATATCTAAAGCAATAAATAATCAATAAAGTAACAATAATATATTTAAAGTAATAAAATAATTTATAGTAACAAAAAATACTTTCTAAAAATACAAATATAGAAGTGTTCTAAGCGTTTAGAAGTGTTTTGTTGTTACTTTACAATTTTAAAGTAACAAAAAACTTCTAAAAAATATATATATATATATATATATATATATATATATATATATATAAAAATGCATGAGTTACATAAAGAAATAATATAATACTCTTCAAAAATAAATAAAACACTTCAAAATATTAAATACATATACACACACACAGGTGTGAAAGTGGAATAAATAAGTAATTTACACCAAATGAGTTTCCACTGGCTTTCTGCATAATCTCAATACATGTCAACAAACTCTAACAAACAGAGTAAAGCGAGAGCGAGGATTGGCTGAAACACTCCACACAACAGGGCTGTAAGACTTATAACAGCAGCCACAACAATGAGCAAAGGGCTCTTTTAATGAGTGCTCAGTGACGCTATTCAACGAGATGATGTCAAGTCGCTTCATCACCATTAGCTGGAACTTTCTTAAAGGAATCATTCATCCAATAATGAAACACTGTCATCATTTACTCAGCCAAAAGTTGCACGGGCACTGACAGAAAACAGAGAATCAACCTGTAACATTTTTGAGTGCGCTGTCCCTTTAAATACTGATGGATGTCACTATGTTTTGAATACAGATATAAAATAGGGTGTTTTCTTTAGTACTATAAGCCGTCTTTTGTTTTCAAGTATATTTCCGTCACCTTAATTGAGATTCTTATTGTTTTTGTGACAGACAAACGCTGCTCTGAAATGCTAAATTATATAATCTGCTACTTATGTAACAAAAAACAAATTGCCCCCTTAAAAAGCCTGAAAGCAGCTTCCCTGACGCACAGATCGGTCACATCACGAGGTTTCAGGCTGTGACTCTGCTAGTATGCATACTATGAGTCAGTGCTCCACAAAGCTTGACTTTCTTCCTTCACCACCAACTGTTTCTCGCACCACTACAAAGAAAACATGGGAGATCCGCCCGCTTGATCTCAAAAACACTTCTGAATGATTAAAACAGGAAAAACGTAGAGCAAAGCTATCGAGGTTTGAGTTTTAGAGTGACTGAAGCCAAAAGATGACGCAAGCACAAGTTAAATGACTTTGGCGGACGTGTCTCAACTACGCGGGTGAAGTCACTGCCATGTCATTCAGCATCTGAAACTCCCTGGAACGAGACACACATTCCTAACTACACCTTCGTGAGCTCACATACTGTACAAACACTACTTTAAACAACAGCTGAAGAGTGTGGAAAAGCATCTTTAAGCTTCTTCTTGTGCAGAGAAACATTTCAGAGCTTCTTCGTTTGCTTTGTTCAAGATACAGGACTATACTTAAGATACTCAGAGCTTCTTTGTTGTGTTTTACTCCATATACATGATGATACTTGAAGTACTCACAGAGTTTTACGTCCAACTACGTGAGTCACTGGCAAAATATTACAGTCTCCGGTACAATGAGTACAAATGCATTTGGTTTCTGCATTATCAAGCTATTAAGTACAATAGCATGCCTTGATCATTTTTCCAGTTAATATAAGCCAATAATCAAATGTGAATCCTCAAACAATCGGGCTGTTTCATATCTATTAGTGACTGACCATATTTTAGGTTAATTACAAAATTTTCCTGATGCTTTCCTGAAACTCTTGAACATCTTTTATACCACTGTGATTTACTTCTAAATTTTGGGTGGATGTTTTTAAATTGGATTTCAGTGAAAATGAACAATACTCATTCCTTAGTTCTAGAAGATGTGCTGTTTTTAAAGAATATTTTTTCTGAGCTTGTGAATATGGTAATTTTTGTGGTAAATATTCTGGTATTGTATTGCATTCGTTCTTCTTTTGTAGGTCGCTTTGGATAAAAGATAAATGCTTATGTTAAATTGCATAAATTTTAAATGTAGATATTCACACATGTAAATGGAAGAAACGTAAACCTTCATTTACTTTATTCCTTCATGATGGAAGTTTCAAATACTTAAAAGATGGAAAATGTATGCTCCTCTATGGGGAAAAAATGTAGTGCTTTAGTTCTGATTTACATCTTTACTAAAGTCATGAGTTTGTTCCATTTTTTTAAGTGTGTCCTACAAAGTAGGGCCCTATGATTTCCACGATGCAGAAAACACGGACAGAATCCAGTCATAAAAATGGAATTTACAGTTTAACACGGAATGTCAAGGAATTTGTCAAAGTTTGGATGAATTAATCAAAAGTAGGTCATTACACTTAAATCAAATCGTGATATGGACTAGTATCTGTAAATATTAAGCCGCAAAAGTCGATTCAAATATGAATCCTGCATGTTCTGCGAGTCTCTGTGTGAATGAATGAATGGCAGAGGCGTGCGGTTTTGTTTACTACACACATACTGAAGCGTGCGTGACGTTTGCGGTGATTTCAGCGTCTGCCGTCTCAATGAGGACATAAATACATGAACAATATCTCCAGAACTGATCTGAGAGTCGCTTCACGAGCAATTTACCATTTCATTTGAGTAAAACTAGCGTCATATCATATACACACAGAACTTTAAATGGTATTCACAGCAACCCGTCAAAATAAAAGTTTGGTTTAACTTAAAGACATTGTGCCAGAAATATATTACTACTATTTAGTAGAATGTATGTGATACTACTACTACTGTTGAAAACTGTTTAATAAGACTTTATTTTTTTAAGAAATATTCACACAATATTTCTTCCATGTTTTAATTTTAATAGTAAATCCCCTTTATTTACCAAAAAATAAAATGTGTTTAATTTTCATTAATTAAAAGACAAATCAAATCAATGTTTTATGCCTTCATTTGATGACCAGAAAAATTTAAATACACAACACAGAATTTCTGAGGGGGGAAAACATTTCATGAGGCTATTGTAAGAATAAATAAAAATTGTTTTTATGCATTCAAATAATTAGACATGCTAAAACACAGAATTTGGTAACAATTAGAGCTGCACGATTAATCGTTAAAAGATCGCGATCTCGATTCAAATACCCACACGATCTAATTTCTGAATGACAACGATTCGCCCGTGTCTATTAAAACTTTGAAAAAATCATACCGGAACATTCAAATCTGCATTCTCAGCCTTTGCTGCTGATCCAGAGAGCAGACAGTTAACGTGATTAGGTAAGAAAAAGCTTCACAAACAGTCTTTTCAACTACACAGTATTATTTCTGTCTTACAGTCATTCATAGAAATACTGGGATAAAAGTTTATAGTTCGGCTACAAACATTGATGTCTATGGTAGCGATCAAAATAGAGCCACTCATCTTTTGAAAGTAACTGGCTTTCAAATAACGTTTGTGTCGATTGCATCATTTCGCCACTAGGTGGCGACAAGTGACTTAAAAAAATGTATTTGTTATTGAATCATTCATTCGAGATTCGTTCAAAAACACTGATGCATCCATTAATGAAACAAGTGAGGTATGAGTGACTCATTGAATCATTAATACAAACCAATTTTTCATAATTTTAATTCTAAAAGTTGGTGTATTAAATACACTATATTTTAAATACTTATACCCTGGGTTTCACAGACAAGGCTTAAGCCTAGTCCTAGACTAAAATGTAAGTCTGAGCTGTTTCAACTGAAAGAAACTCGCACTGACTGATCTTAAAATATATCACTGCCTTTGTTTTGTCTCAAGATGCACACCAGTAATGTTTTTTTCTAAGCATGTTTATAAAAATTGCTTAAATGTCTTAATTGAACTATGATCTAATCCTGGCTTAGTCTAAGCCCTGTCTGTGAAACTGGGCCATACTGTATTATATATTAAAATGTTTAATAATTCATTTAAATTAAACACTTTTAAATAGACTGCAGCAATTAATATTTTGTCACACATTATTTTGTTTGGTTCAGAATCGAGGGAGAACCGTGATCTCTATTTGAGACACAAAAATCGTGATTCTCAATTTATCCAGAATCGTGCAGCTCTAGTGCACAAACATCTGGGATAAGTTAAAAGACAGGAGAGAATAGTTAGAAAATTTGCAGGATCCTCTACAGTGAACGGGTGCCGTCAGAATGAGAGTCCACACATTATCCACAGCACTCCAGTTCATCAATTAACGTCTTGAGAAGCCAAAATCTGTGTGTTTGTAAGAAACAAATCCATCAGTAAGATGTTTTTTAACTTTAAACTGTTGCTTTCGGCTAAAATACGAGTCCATAATCCATAATAGCGTTTCCTCCAGTTAAAAAGTCCATCTCCTGTTGTCTCTCACATCAAAATCCAGCCACATATTTGTTTAGAGCTGTTTTGTCTTGTAAACGCTGCTTGATCTGTGCAGATTTCTCTCCTGATTGAGACCAGATGCTTTTTTCACTGGAGGAAGCATTATTTTGGATTATGGATTTGTATTTTATTTTAAAACATCTTAATGATGGATTTGTTTCAGCTTTTGTCTTCTCCAGATGTTAACTGATGGACTGGAGTGGTGTGGATTACTGTGGTGTTTTTATCAGCTGTTTGGACTCTTATTCTGACGGCACCCATTCACTGCAGAGCATCCATTGCTGAGACACTGATGAATGACACATTTCTCCAAATCTGATGAAGAAACAAACTCATCTACATCTTGGATGACCTGAGGATGAGCACATTTTCAGCATAATACATTAAACTATTCCTTTAAATGTTTTCCACTTTCCGTCCTCAACACTTCAATTCATGAATCTGAGAAGAACTCGGTCTCCAGGACTGATATTCTCCACCCATGAACTACGAGGCAGGTCCTGGCACCACGTCGGGCGGCTTTAAACCAAGTGTGGTTATGTAACGGGAGCAGACTGCCAAAGGAACAGCCGTACTAATGCTAGGCGAGCAGATATAGGTGCAGTCCACACACCCCAGCCTGGTTTCTAGGCTGTATAGCAATAAACATGCAGGTGGTGCAACTGGCTCCATGTAAACTCTGACGAGGTGGAAAAAACAGGGAGAGGTTTCTAAGAAACACAGTTAGCTTCACAGAGTATCGTGAGAACAGCCCGCATTAAAAAATATGTCTGGTTCAAACGCAAAGTCAAATGGCAACAAAAATAGCCACAAATAGAGCAAAAAATAAAATTTGGCTAAGTGGGCAATGAGTCTGCATCAGGACATTTCCAGAACCCATTGCTTTCCTGTCACTTCTACACGATCCTGACAGATTACAGGCATAAGGCTTTAATCATAACAGTTTTAAAACAATACATTAAAATACCTTTAACTAGTGATTTGACCACAAGAATGAACACCACCCTAGTCTAGATGAAGTACAAAAAATGAATCACAGCATTTCTGAGAATGATTCAAGGTGTGCATGTTCTGTTCTTTAGCGCACATGAATTATGAAAATCCATGTTTACGTGCCAAATGATGACATATCTCTAAAAACTAATGCAAATATAATACAAAGTATAAAAATAATATACAAAACCATTCCAATCACTCTTCTATCTCACACTGCATGGAAACAATCCTAAAAGGACAAAAGCATGCTTCTTTGACAGACTTCAGTGTATAGGAATACAGTCTTGTGTTGAAGTCACTGCTAAATGAACAAAGTGAAAATGTGCTGAAGTCCCTCAAGACCCTCTATGATGAATAAATAAACAGATGCACATAAAACACAAAGCATCAAGAAAAAAAATAAGATGAGCCATGATGAACTGCTCTGCATATAAAATATTGCACAAAACCGAAACCAGCAGCAAGTTATGTAAATACATTTGTTATGAATCAAGAATTGTTATTATACTGTATGCAATAAAACAATATCTTTTTTTGCATAATCACAGGGCATTTACTGTAGGTACGACTTTTATTGCTTTATTATAATGCATACAATAAAGCAATAACATCATAAAACATTCACTTATATAATAAACTTATGAACTTACAGAAGAAAATAAAATATATTAACTAATCAATCTAAATTATGTCATGTTTTTGGAATTCAGCTTATTCAAACAGGGTTCTCACATCTTTTTCAAGATGTTCGTGATCACTGCAAAAAATCATTTTTCAGAGATTATTACAATTACATCTGAGGAGAAATAGAAAAAAATATATATATATTAACTAGGCCTGGACAATTCTGACAATTTCAATGTGTCATTTCCAGGTTTTAATGAATGTGGGACCTTAATAATAAGTGCTCTAAGCAGTCAAATCTGTGTTTAATATCACATTGTCAGAATTAGATAGTGTATTTTTGTATTTAACGATGTCTTAAGCACAGAAACCGCGCGTAACGCTACAGCTCGGCAGTGTTTCAACGCCTAGTGAGCTGCCTATCTAGACTGCATTTTTGGGCATCATCAGCTCGTTTTGAACGGTTCCCTAAAATTCTGCCTATTCAGAACGCAATTTCACAATTACGCCGATTGAAACGTTCTGTACGTGTCACAAATGTTGTCTAGATAGGAAATTCACTTTGTATTTGAAACGCAGCCGTTTAACGTTAGGTCAGTAAGCAGCTAACCGTGTTAGCTCAGCTCACCAGCTCTAAATACAACCTAGGTAGCTGATAAATCAGTCATATACATATCCGTATGCTAAAATAAGACCAACTTTGAAAATGATTATCTTATTACAAAAATATTTTAACGGTTTCTTGACGTGAAACTCACCCTCGAGCAGACGCTGAATGATGCTGTCTATGTTGAGTTTGTCGATGTCAGCCATGACTAGCCGAATAAAACACAAACAGCACCGCTCAAAACACACCAGACGCGACAATTAAAACGACTTCGATTAAAAATAAACAGATTTGTCACAGAAAACTCTAAACAAAAGATTTAAAATCTGGGCTTGGAGCGAGCCGTCAGATGAACGTGCTGCGGCGGAGGCACACCGGCTCTGCGGAAGGATACTCGCGTTCAGCAACAGCAGTAGCTACAGCTGCTGGAAACCGGCGCGCGGATGAATACAACACAGCTGCACAAATGAGGAAAAATAGGGCGGAGGAAATGGGAGGGAGCGCAGCTGAATTTCACAATAATGTGTGACGCTGAATGTTAATTGGAGACTTTTTTTTAGCTATTTAATATTTATATAATAAATATTTATTAAAAATATGTTTTAATATTATTTTCATGTCAACTAACCACATCCTCCATCAGTTCTCATTACAGTAATGCAAAAAGCAATCAGGCTAACTTGTTTCATTCGTAAAGTATTTAAGCATTCAGTATTTTGCTGATTTAGTTTTAAAAATCCCAGTATTTTTACTGTAATGAAGGACGTTTATATGACTGAGGGAGCATGTCGATAGATGTTCAGCATCATACTGTATTTCATCACCTCTTCTTGGAGGAAATGATGGTTTCTTAAGATGTTTCACCAGCATCCTGATCATGTCATGTTGCACAAAGAACACTGACAGGGTGTGTCTGAATAAACCACATCAAAACAGTAACAATTCTCTTCATTTTATCTGCAACACAACAAAAAAAAAACAAAAAAAACTTGTGTCTACATCTTATTGAATATATAATTAATATTTTCATTATGAGTGAATTAACCAATTGCAGATGGATTCAAATACATATATTTTACAAAAAAAAAAAAAAAGCTTCTGACTGCATGTTTCTCAGATATATACGTATATATTCAGAGCAGTATTGGCAGTAGAAACAGAACTGTGGTGTCCTCTAGTGTTTGTTGTCTGTCATGTGCACTGACTTTCTTTTCAGTTCAATCCCTTTTTATTCATGAATGTGAATTTGACAAGAAGAATTCACTTAATTGCAATTCAAAGAAACTCAACACAATCAAACATATAGCAACGAAACATAAAAATAACAATGTCAATGTCAATTTTATTTCTATAGCACTAAAACTATTTCTATAGTAACTAAACACAACAGCAGTTGACCAGTTTGCTTTACACCAATACAAGAGACAGAAAAAATAGCAATATATAATTAAGAAAATCATAAAAACATAAACACAATACAGTTCATCATCTCTGATTAGACGACTGGAGAGACACAACTGGACAATATTCTGTCAGTAAATCTGAAAGGTAAGGAGGGGCCAAACCATTTAAAGATTTAAATACTAAGGGAAGGATTTTAAAATCAACACGGTATCATACAGGCAGCCAGTGCAAAGAGCGTAGCACTGGAATAATATGGTCTGGTTTTTTAGTACATGTCGTCGCATTTTGTACCATCTGTAACCGGGATAAAGCTGATTGGCTAATCCCATAATACAGTGAATTATAATAGTCTAGCCTCGACGTTAAAAATGCATGAATTATTCTTTCAAAGTTATTAAAATATAATATAGGTTTTAGCTAAAAGGCGAAGCTGGAAAAAACAGGATTTGACCACTGAGTTTATCTGCTTGTCAAATTTCAAACCATCATCGAAAACAAAACCCAAGTTCTTTACCCAAGGCTTTGCAGAAAGTGTTGAATGATCAAGGTTATTTGACTAGGAGAATCAGATGAGCCAAAAACTATGAGTTCAGTTTTATCTTCATTAAAATCGAGAAAATTTAAAGATAACCAAGCTTTCACGTCAGATAGGCAGGCCCTAAGTGTTTCCAACCCGTCAGTATTAGGTGTTAAGGGTAAATATACTTAAGTGTCATCCGCACAGCAGTGGAACGACAACCTATATTTCCTGAAGATAGACCTTAATGGGAGTATATATAACGTGAAAAGAATGGGAGCTAAAATAGAGCCCTGTGGAACACCACAAGATAAAACAGCAGCCTCTGACGAATATTCCCTAATATTAACACTGAACTTCCTATTTGAAAGATAAGATCTTAACCATTCAAGGGCAGCTCCTTTGATACCAACACAATGCTCCAAGCAAGCAAGAATGAGGGCATGATCTACCGTATCAAAAGCTGCACTCAGATCTAGCAGCACAAGTACGGTAAATCACCAGAATCGGCAGCTATTAACACATCATTTAGAACCTTCAGGAGTGCAGTCTCTGTTGAATGATATTTTTTAAAACCTGACTGAAAAAGCTCGATCACCTTATTTTTATCCAGAAAACTCTTCTCTAAAATCTTTGAAATAAAAGGCAAGTTAGAAACAGGTCTAAAATTAGCCAAAACATTTAAGGCTATGTTTGGCTCCTTTAACAACGGCCGAACTATAGCATGTTTTAAAGCTTCAAACAACCTGATATGTAGAATATCTTTCATTCAGCACCATGAAACTTCACCACACTTTTTTTTTAGATCATTATGCAATTGGGTAAATTCTGTACTTATAGAGGTACTTTGCTTCTATGGATTATAATATAGTGGGTAAAATAGAGCATTTTGGGAAATTAAGTTTGTTAAATAGTGCAATATATTAATCAAACACACATTTCTACATGTGTCAGACATCAATTAATAATATAAAATAGTGTTTCTGTTTTGTAGTCCATATGCTATGTGGATGAGAACCAGGGTTATTATTGTTATGTTACTTAAAATAAAATAAGCATTGCATGAAAAAAAAACAAATGTTAACTGAAATAAAATAAAATGAAACTTAAGCATTTAATCAGTTTAACCTGAAGTACTAAAATAACTAAAACTGAAATAAAAATAATAATAAAAACTATTTAGACATATTTAAAAATAATAAAAACGACAAACACAACAAAATTAAACTAAAATTTAAATGAAAACAGGAAATGTAGAATAAAAATTATTCAAAATATAAACAAAAACTATAATGGTTTATAAATGATACTAAAATAACACTGAGAACATGATTATGGGCCATTCATACTGAAAATGCAAAGTATTATTTAATACTAAACAGGTCTTAAATTATTATTATAGTTCTTAAATTATGACACTAATATGCTGGATGAGATGGAGGATGATGGCACTGTCAAATTAATGACAGTTAAAAGGTTTTACGTATGTACATTTTGCAAATACACCATGTTTCAGCACTAAAACTCCACAAAAACAGCAGTGTGATGAAATCAGTCAGTCGGCAGTTGTTTCTTCAGCTCTTTCTCTTTCATACAGGTGTTCTGGAGCTTCAGAAGCTTTAAAATAGACTGAGAAACAGGAGCACCTGACCCATAATCCTCTGCTGGCCGGCTCCAGTCTGTTACCAACAATACCAGCCCATCCAGACCCTGGATTAACACTACAACTGACACACAATGACTATGAGAGGAGCACTTAAGACACAGGGATTCTTGAGTTACATGTTTATGTGTGTGTTTAATACAACAGCAAACACCACTAATACAACTCCTTTATCTTTTGCAGTCATGACCTGAGCAGCCATGATCAGCATCCCTTCAGACATAGTATGGCAAGCTGTTTTAACATTCAATCCTTAAAACATACTACCTATTTTCATGCTACTAGTACTTTTTATTTATTTTATTTTTAGCTACAATATGACATGAAGTAGTACTTATTAACTACTAGTGCTTATTCTTTAGCTACCAGTGCTTATTCTTTAGGTACTAGTAACTTTTTTAAAGATACTGGTATTTATTCATTATAATGTATATAATATATCTATATAATCTATTGATGCTAGTTCTTATTTATTAGAATCTAGTACCTATTCCAGTAGTGACTAGTGTCATTTTAAATATTACTAGTAAGTATGCATTAGATACAAGTACTTATTTATTAAATATTATTACTTTTTGTTAGATACTAGTTACTATTTAATAAATACTAGTAGTTATTCATTGAGTAGTAGTTCTTATTTATTTACTCATCTTCTGTTATGACTAGTCACAATGGCCACTGTAGAATTCATTTCAAAATTTTGCAAATAAATAAAAAAATAAATAAATAAAATTAAATTAAATTAAAATAAAACATCTCACTAGGAACATTTGGAATGAGTACTAGTAGCTAATAAATGTGTACTAGTAGCTAATCAATAAGGAATAAGTTCTAGTATATATTTAAGAGCTATGAGTATCTAATAATAAGTACTAGTATCAATGATTAAGTACTATAATAATAGGAACTAGTATCTAAAAAAATAATAATAATTACTAGTATATACAAAATATGTACTAATCACAATGTGTTACTAGAAACAACAGAATAGTCACTAGTCACTATTGAAATAAGTACTATTATTTAATAATTAAGTACTAGGATCTATTTAATAGGTAATGAATAAATAATAGTATCTAATAATAAGTAGTTGTATCTATTTAATAGGTAGTAGTAAGAGTACTACTATCTACTGAATAAGTACTATTATTTAATAAATGAGTACTAGTGTCTATTTGATAGGTTGTAGTATCTAATGAATGAGTAACAGTGTCTAATAAATAATAACTTGTATCTAATGAATAATTACTAGTATCCAAAGAATAAGCACTAGTAGCCAACAAATGGGCTAAGTACTGTAGTTCCTGATGGAACAGATACTAGTGGATAAAAAAATAAGTACTAGTAGCATGAAATTAGATACTAGTAGGTTTTAAGGATTAAATGTTAAACGGCTTGCCATAGTTAGACATCAGACACCCGGAGGTTTCCGTGAAAGCGTGCGATCAGACAGCGCTTCTCATTGTCTCGGGCCGCTGCATTAAGACTGTATTAGATTACAGGCTGCACACAGAAATAACAGCACAGGCTTTGACTTTATCCCAGCAGAAAATAAAAGTACTGCCTGCCACCTGTTCTGAGAGTCACTGAGGGATAGAAAACACCCGCACAAACACACAGCCAAACCTCACTGGCTGATAGAATGAGGATATTCACTGATATTAATGAATCTGTTATTAAGAACTTCAGTTTCTTCCTATTTTTTAAATTTCCTAAAATGTCCACATCTGGCTTTATTATCATATCGACATACTCTAAAGTCCCCACACATTATTTGTACGTGTTTTTGCACCATTCTCTGTAAATCCCGCCTTCTCACACGATTGGTTGATTATGTGCAATGTCTGCATGCTATTGGTCAAAGTACTTTTCAGCCATTACTTTCAGCAAGCATGAAATCAACTGGAAAACAAAACTGAAACCTGGACATTTTAGGCAATTTAGAAATCCTGGACAGGACATATCCTGGAAAAAGAGGATGTATGGTCACCAAAAAGTTCATTTAAAAAATCATCTGTTAAAAATGAATCCCTTTTAGTATAATTTGTCCAAACGTCCTCCTTCAACTGGAGCTTCAGTGTCAAATCTGGACTGATTTTTCTCAAGTAAGCGTCAGAATAACTGCAGTCATATCTCCAGATGAACTCTTACTGGACTGAAGCAGCTCAGCTTTACTTGATTCTCCATCAATCATTTTTTAGTCTCAAATCTGATCATCAGGATCTTTTGAGGAGCGTTTGTTTCCAGAAGCTTTACTTTCACTGTTCCTCAGCGGAGGAATGATCTTCATCTCACTTCTTCTGAGGAGCCTTTATTTCTTCATCTCTCAATCAGCATTATATGTTTGGATCATTTCCATCTCATCTTACTAAGACATATTACTGGAGATATAGAGCGACCACTTATATTTAGATCATTTTATGTCAGTATCTGCTGTGCTGTTAGAAAGATCTCACTGATTTACATCACAAACATCAGAATTTCATCATAGAAATATCAGCATTTGCAGCAAATTCATATTTTTGCTCAATTTGAGTCTGAATAAAACTGAGCTGTTTTTCCTCCATATTCTCACTGTATCATACTATATGAGCCATAAAAGCCTGATGAATCAAATTATTTCCTTGTGTCTCTCTTCCTTTTCACACAGGAAAATCATTTGCACTCAAATCAGTATTTCATATCAATTTATTTATTTACCAATTACAAGTAAATTTGACAGGTTTCATGCCAAAGGTGCAAACATCAACAGAACATCATCATACGTTAAAAAATCAGAAAATTCTCTTTCAGTAACTACATTGACTTTGAGCTCCGTTTCAAGCCTGTCAATCATAAATAAGTGGGCGGGTACAAACACGCAGGGAGCGCTGTGATTGGCTGAGGAGCGAGGGAACTACTCCTGGTCCTTCTCCTCTCCGTGAGTGATGATGTGGACCAGATTCCGGTAGTCCAGGTTTCCCGCAGCATCTGGAGGGAACGCAGCGAACATCTGCTCCATCTGAAACGACACAGCAGTCAGAGGAGCTGACCATCGAGCATCACAGGACATGTGAGATGAGCCTCACCTCCTCTGCAGAAAACCGATCCGCCTGCGTGGTCAACATCTCAGTGATACTGGAGAGACACGCATCAAAAATAAATGTCAACCCTCATAATGCATTAAAAATTGGTATAATATTTTTTACATACACAAAAAACTTTATATATATATATATATACACTGAACAAAATTATAAATGTACATTTTAGAGTGGCCTTTTATTGTGGCCAGCCTAAGGCACACCTGTGCAATAATCATGCTGTCTAATCAGCATCTTGATATGCCACACCTGTGAGGTGGATGGATTATCTCGGCAAAGGAGAATTGCTCACTAACACAGATTTTGACAGATTTGTGAACAATATTTGAGAGAAATAGGCCTTTTGTGTGCATAGAAAAAGTCTTAGATCTTTAAGTTCAGCTCATGAAAAATGGGGGCAAAAACAAAAGTGTTGCGTTTATAATTTTGTTCAGTATATATATATATATATATATATATATAAATGCTATTATTAATATAATTTTTGTTATAATATATATTTATGTTATTATTGCATTTTACATATTATTTATTACTCTTATTTTAAATTCTTTGAATTTTCAAACTACACATGAACAACACCAAACAAAAATGATATGTGTGACCCTGGACCACAAAAGCAGTCATAAGGGTCAATTTTTTTAAATTGAGATTTATACATCATCTGAAAGCTGAATAAATAAGCTTTCCATTGATGCATACAATATTTGGCCGAGATACAACTAAGAAAATATTGAGAAAATCACCTTTAAAGTTTTCAAGTTCTTAGCAATGCATATTACTAAACAAAAATTAAGTTTTCATATATTTATGGTAGGAAATTTACAAAATATCTTCATGGAACATGATCTTTACTTAATATCCTAATGATTTTTGGCATAAAAAAATCTGTAATTTTAACCCATACAATGTATTTTTGGCTATTGCTACAAATATACCCGTGATACTTATGACTGGTTTTGTGGTCACATATTATAATTATATTATATATTATAAATATTATATAAAATTATAAGCCTTAATTGAATATATTACTGTATGAAATTTATAAGAACATAAAATCTGAGATTTACTAGTATTAACCCAATCAGACTGAATGAAATCTTTGAAACCTACATATTTATTTCCCACGAAATAACATCAAAACAACATAAATATACTTTTTTCAAACAAAATAAATTCATTTTACTTATTTTTATTTCAGTCTTCTAAGTATTACATTAGCTAAAACTGCAATAAAAAACTACATAGATATATTAATATAAATGTAGTATAAATATAATATGATTATTACTATAAATAGAAATATGTATAGTTAATATTAATAAATATGACAACAACAAAAATACTAAAACTTTTAAGTTAAAATTCAAAATATTAACAAAAACTACAATAAATGATACTAAAATAAAACTGATTAGAACATGAATATGGGTCATTTATACTGAAAATGCTAAGTGTTGTTTAAAACTGAATAAAGTAAATGTTTTTTATTTTATTTTTTACTTTACTTTCAGATTAAAAAATTAGCAATTTTTCACGCTGCACTGGTTCATCAATAGACGTACTTATTCATGTTTAGCAACAAAAGTGCCAAGTGTGTGAGATAAGGGGAAAAGGCTAAATATATTTTACAAACAATTTTGCCACTGATATAAATTCATAAATCATTTTACAAAAATTATTTTTGACACATAATGGTGCTCCATACATTCCACGAAACATGCAGGTATTTGTTAAATGCATACATGTCTTAAAAAATAGTTGTAAAATTCTTTAAAAAAAAAAGAAAAAAAGAAAAAAAGATGTGTATTTTAGGGCCTTGAAGCATCTGCAAAGTTTTGTTCCCTTACTAAAAACTGCACTTTTATAGAATTTTCAAAAAAAAATCTCTTCTGGGTCAAAACAGACCGAATGCATTCATTAGTGCATGTCACTCAAAAGACAAAACAATAATGGCCAAGTGTTTGTGTAAAGCATGTTTCTGAGCTTAAACAGATCAGACACTGAACATCTTACTATTCCTTCTTCAGGATTCCCTTCCCCTCCGGATCAAACACTTTGAAGGCGTTGAGGATGGTTTCCTCTGGATCGGCTCCTGCGATCAAACAAACCTCCATCAGACTCTCTGATCCACAGATTATGAGTTTAGCAATAAAAAGTCTGAACAAAACACCATCTTCAGTTTGAAAAGCTCTCTGTCTCTCACAATTGATTTCAATGCAGTAAACTTGCTTTTCAGTGTTCAAGATCTCGTCTCCTGAAAACCTGCCTTTGAGTTTCTCTCCGAACATGGTGAGGAAGACGGTGAAGTTGATCGGGCCTGACGCCTCCTTCAGCATGTCATCAATCTCCTCCTGCTTCACATTGAGCCGGCCTTTCTCAAGACAGAAGAGGAGCATGATGGGAAATGTGATTCAACACATGCACTAGATTAGGCCATCAAACCAGAGTTTCAGAGTCTTAATGAGTTTTATTTCTGTTTGATGCTTCCTATAATTTTACTATTATACATAATATCTATACATATTTTTTTTAAAATCTGAAAGATATATATATATATATATATATATATATATATATATATATATGTTTATAGAAATATATAAAACAAAACTGGCTATATCAGAGTTTTAAATCTGAGTTTTTACCTATATATATTAAAAATAATAACAAATGTTATTTCCTATTATTAACTATTTTTAAAACTATTTAAAAAGTAAAAATATGTTGAATAAAATAATAAAATAAAATAATAAAATTGAATAAAATAATACAATATCTATTAATTAAATATATAATTATTAATATAATTCAAATAAAATTTATAATATATAATAAGACATAATATAAATATAAGAAGACATAATAATATAATATAATAATAAATATAAAATATTTTATATTTGATATATGGCTATATCAGAGTTTTCAAATCTGCATTTTTACCCATCTATATTAAAAATGATTTTAAAAAATGTTTTCTGTAATTTAACTATTTTTAAAATTATTATAAAATAAATAAATTATATATACGTATAATACTCTCTCTCTATATATATCTATATATATTAAATATATAATTATTAAATTCTATATAATTACATAATTACATATAATTAATTGTTTATATAATTAAAATAAAATAGGTCAAATGTAAAATAAAAAAAGTATATGAAATATAGAGCATAAAATGGTTTAAAATATAATAAAGGTGGCTACCTCAAAGTTTTTGTCTCTATATATTAATATAAAAAATGCTGAAAAAAATAGAGAGAGAGAGAGAGTCCTAGAGTATTAAACAAGGACTGAATTAATATATAAACTTGAATTAAAAAAGGAAAAAAAAACATCACAGTAAGATGATCACAGGCCCAGTGAAGAATCTGTTAACGAACTTTGCACGTTTTACATGTTTATTTTCCTATGATCTCATTTGTCTTATGAAGGTAAAAAAACCTGCCTAAACCAACCTAGAGCTGCAAACGTGTCCCTCAGGTCATTCTTGTCAATGAATCCGTCTCTGTTCTGGTCCATGATGGTAAATGCCTGAAAATAAACCCAGAGAGGAAGAGTTTACTCTGTCATTGCTCACAGTGAGGCTGCTCTGTCAGACTCCAGCACTGTCTGAGACATTACTAATTCAGTGTGAACACGGCTCAGACGGTCTGTTCCTGTGTTAATCTGAGGAGAAGCATTCTTTGCTGGCAGACGGACAATGCCACACATGTGCCAGTTATCCTGACAGAATTCAGTGAATCCAGTATGTTAAGGAGCGTCTCTATAAATACATATATCAGCCCTCAATAGGGATCAGACGGGAATATCAGATTCCACAGGAGCTTTAGAGAAACACACAAACAATAGCAGCTGCGTGCTTCTGCTCACCCCAAAACACAAATACTGCCATGATTACTGGCCAAATTTAAAATGCATCTAAAATCATATTCACTTTTGCATATTTAAATTTGGATTTAAAAAACAAAAAACAAAGCTGATTGGACTGGATGTGAGAAAGCTTTGGTATCACTGAAAAAAATTGAGGTTTTGTCTAAATGAGTCCTATTTGAGAAGAGAGAAGAAGAGAGAGAGAAAAAAAAAATATATATATATATATATATATATATTATATATATATACACACACACACACACACACTGATATATCTATCACATATAATCTATTTAAAATTCATTAAAAAATTCAAAATGAAATAAAATATTTAATTCTTTAAAAATATTTAAATTATATAAAATAAAATAATACTATATGTATATATATATATGCAATCTATATTTAAAAATTCTTTAAAAAACTAAATTATATAAAATAAAACTACTATATGTGTGTGTAGTTTTATTTGATATCATTTTGATTTTTAATTGATATAATTTTGACACATCTGCCATTTTACAATTATATGTAAAACATGTTTTTAAAAAATATTTAACAAATTGGATTATATAAAATAAAATTTTACAATATATATTGCTGTTATTTATAATCTATATATTTAAAAAAAAATCTAATTCTAATTTAAAATTTCTAATATTCTAATATAATAATTATATGTGATTTCATATATGTGAATAACAACATAAATTTGGGTCTGTTCCTCACACAAAGCATCATAAGACCTGAAATATAACGCAGAGGTCATATGAAATTTCATATTGTGAAACTTTTATGTGTTCATTTTTGGTCTTTTTTGACAGTGTCTGGTGACTCTCTGTAAGTCGTACAGGGTTGGAAGCACATGAGGGTGAATAAATGATGACTATTTCTGTAAATAATGCTGGTTCAGGTGATAAAGAGACAGACATGAAGGAACATAATCAGACCTCCTTGAACTCCTGGATCTGAGCTTGTTCAAACATAGAGAAGACGTTGGAGTTCGCTCCTTCGGCCGCCCGCTTCTTTGCTTTCTTTGGTGCCTGAAAAACAAACATTCAGGTCATCTTTAGTTAGACACGTCTCGAGCAGTTCCCTAAAGAACTAGTCTTTCCCTTCTGATTTAAACTTCAGTATGAAAGGCTGCTTTAAAGTTTGATTCACTTCCATGAATCAGGTTAAACTCTGAACGAATCAATTAAAAATGCAGATTCAGTGATTCATTTGAATTATCACTCAAAAGCACACTTTAAGAAAGTCGGGCCCAATTTGCATGTTAACATGAAAAAATCCATATTGACTTTTCACAAGTGTTTTACACATATTTTGAATTATAAATTGCGTTGTGTTGAATTTTAAGATTAAAATAAATGTAAGTAAATTTAACAGAAAATGCACTGGTGGTTATCTTCCAGGAGACACTGATAGAAATTTAATGTAGAAATAATTTTCTAATTAATTACAAAGAAATGGCAATTAACAGTAAATTAAACATGACATTTTAAAGCAGAAAGTCTGAAATCCTGAAATCTTTGAAAAACCTTTTTTGTTCTGTTTTATTTATATTTTACTTATATTTTTGCATTTTTATAACACTAATTTTAGCAAAAAAAGTAGCTAAATATTGCTGTTTGTTATTATATATGGTTATACTGGAGCATAAAATAAGAATGATTAAATATGATTATTATTTGTATTAATTTAGGTGGAAAAAACAGTGGAATAATCTACCTCGATTATTTTAATTTGATTTTCATTGCTTCAGTTCTTATATTTAATATATAATATATATATATATATAAACTAAAAATTTAACGGTATCAAATGAGATGCTAACAATTAAATGAACTCAATATTTGACTCAGAATTTACTCAAAATTCACTAGAACATTTTTTTTAAAGAGCATTATGGATTATGGATATTATGGAAAATAATATTATCATCTCAAAATGGTCCAGCCGATTAATGGCGCTTGCCGATATATCGGTCGATCTCTAATTAAAATCTGGCTCAATCAAATGCACGGGTGATTCCCGAAGCATCTCTAAATCCCCGGTGAAGCCGGCGTTACTCACCATGAGCGCTGCAGGACGGAGGAGAGTCTCAGGAGATCCCGAGTGCAGCTGGACAATGGGGCGCGGACGGATGGCCTTTTGTAGATCAGGCGTGCTGTTGTCTACTGGCCGATATAAATAACACATGCCCTGTTTAGGAAGTGACAGGTAGATGATGATCCCTCAGACACAGACACACACGGCTCAAGGTCCATTGTGATGTGGTTTAGAATGACAGGAAGAATGGAAGAAGCGTTCAGCTGTTTGGTGATGCCCGTCCCCATCTCTCCTCACCTCTCTTCCTCTGGAGGTTATTTCAGGGTTTCAGAGCCCAGGAAACTTTAAGTAGCCTGTTGATGATCGCTGAACTCCACATTACAGCCGTAGCATTCATGCGATTTCTACATTTGTTCCATTTTCTGCTGTCTTTCAGAAATTCATAATGTGTTGAGCATCATTCAGAATTGAATTGAAAATGCTTCAAACTCCTTAATTAACCTGCATTGAACTGCATTTTATGGAAATTGGTCACGGAATTAAATAGGCTATAAAATGTTTTTCAGCTCACAATTCGGACTTCGTTTCTAACAATTCTGAATTCAATTCAATTTAGAATTTTGACTTTTTCTCGCAATTCCGAGCTTACCTCTTGCAAATGTTTTTTTTTTTTTTTTTTTAAATCCGCCACAAATTTAAAAAATAAGAATTGCAACATTTTAGCTCACAATTCTGTCTTTTTTTCTAGCAATTCTGAGAAAAAAAAACAGAATTGCGAGATTTGAATTCAGAATTCAGATTTTTTTTTAAAATTCACAATTCTGAGTTTACATATTGCAATTCTGTTTTTTTTGTTTGTTTGTTTCCGCCAGAATAAAAAATAAAAAGGTAATTTGTGACATTATCTCTCACAATTCTGACTTTGGTTCTTACAATTCTGAGAAAAAAGTCAGAACTGTGAGATATAAATTCATAATTCTAACTTTTTTCTCTCAATTCTGAGTTATCGTAATTCAGTTTTTTTTGTTTGTTTCTGCATAGAAAAAAATTCAGATTTTTTTCTGAGCAGTTCAGATTTTGTTCGCAATTCTGAGCTAATATCTCACAATTCCAACTTTTTATCTTGCAATTCGAAAATTGAGTTTATATCTCACTATTTTGAGAAATTGTAAGAAAAAAAGTCAGAATTGTGAGATAAGAAGCTGAAATGTACTTTTAAATATTTTAATAGCATGCAAAAAAATGCAAATTAAAATGGCATTAAATTCAAGTAGTTTTTAATAACACAATTAATTTTTAGTATGAATTACCCACAAAGTTCTCATACAACATATAGGTTGAATTTAATAAAGTTGTATATTCGTGAGTGAAGATTGACAAGATAGATTGGCTGCTGCTTCAGCTGTCATATGGTAGAATATCCAGATAAAAGTGTGTGTTCAACAAGCTGACAGAAGTCCATCCATTTCCTTGTTGGAAACGTTTTAATAATGAAGTATAATTGTTTCATTGTAAATATTAATTTTTCTGTGGCCACTGAGGAGAATCAGAGATTGTGGGTCAAATAAGCACACTGTGTTTTTACATTTATTTCAACAAATGACAACTAAAATGAAATCCCTGGAAGCTTGTGAACAGTTTTGTAAAATGCTGGTTTAATGTTACTAAGACAGTGATGCTAAAAGACATGCAGATGAGCCCA
This sequence comes from Tor tambroides, assembly GCA_021397915.2. Classification (NCBI taxonomy): domain Eukaryota; kingdom Metazoa; phylum Chordata; class Actinopteri; order Cypriniformes; family Cyprinidae; genus Tor; species Tor tambroides. Next base: position 5,824 of record JAFVLL020028942.1, on the reverse strand, counting down.
GAATATTAACACAACGCGTTTAAATACACACAAAGCGTTTTCCTCCCTTTAGAAAAGTGAAGAAAACCCTTATGCATTAAGAAAGACAGTCATATTTTGGGTTCATCAGTCTTCTGCACATAGCATGCTTTATTATTAAGGTGCGTACAGAATGGAGTCTTTTAACATCACTGTCTTGGTGCATAAGTGTTTAATGTGTAAATAAAAGTGTTGTGTTCACATTTTGGGCTCATATGCGTATCTGCACATAGTATGCTTTACAATTTTGTCTTTATCACTATCTTGGTACCTTATGCAACATTAAGCATTATTTAAGCGTTTTAATGTCCCTGTTCAAGTTCTGCTATTTCACAAGTGAGTGAGAGTCATATACTCACAAATGTGTTGTTAATTATTAAACCAAACAGAATCAAACCTTTCAAAAACACGCAACAATATGATTGAGTGACAGGCAGCCGTGCCTCATGGATAGAGAGTCGGACTTGTAACCCAAAGGTCATGGGTTCAAGGCTCGGGATTGTAGGTGGGGGGAGTGAATAACCAGCACTCTCTCCACCCTCAATACCACAACTGAGGTGAGACCCTTGAGCAAGGCACCAAACCCCCAACGGCTCCCTGGGCACCGCAGCATTGGCTGCCCACTGCTCCAGGTGTATGTTCACTACTGTGTGCATGCACTTGGATGGGTTAAATGCAGAGAACAAATTCCAAGTATGGGTCACGATACTTGGCCACACACCACTTCCCTTTCCTTTCTTGTCATCACCGCAGCCTGCTTCCCTTGGTGTTTTTACATGTAGAAAATGCACAAAAACATACTGTTGTCCAGTTTTCTCTCAGAACCAGAGGCGGATTGGCCATCTGGACGCTCTGGAGAAGTCCAGGCCTGCTGGTTCATCATCAAAGAAAAAGTGTCAGATTAAGTGACCTTGACGGCCAAAACACACTACAGGAAACCATGTTTTAATGGTTAAAAGTTAATGGTTTGTAATGCTTGTAATGGTATTTGTAGTGTGAGTTTCTCTTGTTTTTGTCAGCAGGGTCACCATGGGTTTTGTGATGTTATTTGCCATGAATGCGATAGGAATGTTGTAATATTGTGAGATAGTAGTGACTGTTTTTGGTTGTGGTGGGCCTATTTGGGAGAGAATCCAGGGAGATTTTAACTCCCAGTCTGTCCCTGGCTCCAGGACTCCTACTAAGACTGCATTTACACATCAAGTACAAGTCAATGTACAGATCCTACTTTTTGACCATATCCATAGACCGTAAAAAAAAACATGGACGTAGTGTCCGTGACGTCACCTGTAGGTTTCTGAAGTGCATTTTTGAAGCCCAAAGTAGGCGGAGTTGGCCGTCGCTATCTTGGCAAGTGCGTCACCATGCGTCACTCCCGGATAATCGAAAATGGGCAAAGAGGCGGGGCGTGGGCGGAGCTGGTTGCTGAAACCACGCCCCTCTAACTCACCATTGGTGACAGCAGCGGCAATCCGCCTGTCACTCAACTGGCCACGCTCTTAATTATGCATAACTTTAAGGCACAATATAATTGAAAAAAAATTCACCCCCTCACAGTTGTCATGAATGGCAAAATTTGCTATATAGACCAAAATCATTTTTTGTACCATTTCAATACAGTTCAAGTTTATTTGTATAGGGCTTTTTACGATACAAATCGTTGCAAAGCAGCTTTACAGGAAATTAAGTTTCCACAATATATTTATATTTATATTATTTATATTTATAATATATATTTATATTATTAAACTTAATATATTTAACTTGTGGCAAAATTTGGTAATTCTGTATGTTGTCTGAGGGTTGGCATCATCTTTTCTCAGGTGTTTGGTCATCTCAGATCATTTAAGGGTTGGATCCAGACTGACGTTTCAGTAATTCCTAGTTACCACGGGGCAGAAACAGAGAAACAAATAGAGACATAATTAGCATAGCTGCTGTTCCATCCAAGCAAAAATGATTTGTTCAACCCAAGCTAAAGAATAATAATAAAGAGATGTGTAAAGAGATGTGTCTCTTAATCTAGATTTAAACAGAGAGAGTGTGTCTGAACCCCGAACGTTATCAGGAAGGCTATTCCAGAGTTTGGGGGCCAAATGTGAAAAAGCTCTACCTCCTTTAGTGGACTTTGCTATCCTAGGTACTACCAAAAGTCCAGAGTTTTGCGACCTTAGGGAGCGGGTTGGATTGTAGCGTGGTAGAAGACTAGTTAGGTACGCAGGAGCTAAACCATTTAGAGCCTTATAGGCAAGTAATAATATTTTGTAACTGATACGGAACTTAATAGGTAGTCAGTGCAGAGACTGTAACATTGGGGTAATATGGTCATATTTTCTTGACCTGGTAAGGACTCTAGCAGCTGCATTTTGGACTACCTGTTGCTTGTTTATTGAAGATGCAGGACAACCAGCTAGCAGTGCATTACAATAGTCCAGTCTAGAGGTCATGAATGCATGAACTAGCTTTTCTGCATCAGAAACAGGTAACATGTTTCGTAGCTTGGCAATGTTTCTAAGATGGAAGAATGCTGTTTTTGTAACATGGGACATACGATTTTCAAAAGACAAGTTGCTGTCTAATATAACACCCAGATTTTTGGCTGTAGAGGAAGTAACAGTACATCCGTCTAGTTCTAAATTGTAATCCAAGAGATTCTGTGTACTGTTTTTTGGTCCAATAAGTAATATCTCTGTCTTATCTGAATTTTATAGGAGAAAATTATTGATCATCCAATCTTTTACATTTTTAACACATTCTGTTAGCTTAGATAGTTTAGAAGTTTCATCTGGTCTTGTTGAGATATATAGTTGAGTATCATCAGCATAACAATGGAAACTAATCCCATATTTTCTAATAAAATTACCAAGGGGCAACATGTATATTGAAAATAGCAGAGGACCTAGGACAGATCGTTGTGGTACTCCATACTTTACTGGTGATAATTGAGATGACTCCCCGTTTAAATAAACAAAGTGGTAGCAATCGGACAGGTAGGATTTAAAGCATCTTAAAGCCTGCCCTTGAATACCCGTATAGTTTTGTAATCGATCAATGAGTATGTCATGGTCTATAGTGTCGAACGCAGCACTAAGATCAAGTAAAACTAGCAATGAGATGCAGCCTTGGTCTGACGCAAGAAGCAAGTCATTTGTAATTTTAACAAGTGCAGTTTCTGTGCTATGGTGAGGCCTGAAACCTGACTGAAATTCTTCATAGATATCATTTTTTTGCAGGAAGGAGCACAAGGTTTACCAGGCTGTAAACATGTTTTTTTTTCTGCTGTAAAGTTGGGCATTTTAACATGGGGAGTCATGACTCCCTTTTGCAGCCAGGCTCTAGCGGCCAGTTGACGAATTACAGTTTAAGTCACTTCCGTGTTGGTTTCAAGCGAGACACCGGAAGGTTGCCGCTTGACCATATCCGATTTTTGGCCCACCTATTTACAGTCACGTTTAATCACGACTGGTATGTGATTGTCAGTAATCGCTTTATATGCACATGGTAGACCCTCAGGTTTTAAATGACCGTGCTGTAAAAATTATTTGAAAGCTTGAATCTGATTGGCTGGCGAACATTCTAAGGTGTGCAATTATTTTCAGGGAAACGCACGGCGAATGTAGTTCCAGGCAGCTCTCGACCGCATTACAGTTCAATATCACTTCGCCAAATGATTTCAGCTATTTCAAAACGTATAACAACAGCAAAGTAACCAAAACCCACAACGACACTATGAATGAATTAACGAGAGAGAGAGAGAGAGGCTGTGTTTACACTGAAAAAAATCTGATTTTTTGCACAGATCTGACACAGATCAGAATTTGTTGCACACGTGCAAACACAAAAATCAGCATGAAATTCAACTTTCTCGCATCCGATCTGAACCACTTCCAAATGTGGTTTTAAATCAGATACATAGGCCTATCTGATATCTGGACATCCAGTCTACGTCTAACACACCGATTCCCATCAGAACTCCAAGCCATCCCAATGCGAGAACGACACAATATCTCCATAAAAATAACGCTTTGATCGCATTTTATTGAGATGGGAACTTAATAGGTAAGAAATTGCGAAGACATTTTCAACCACTGTCCCATGAATTTTATAAATAAAACAGCTTCACTACTAAAAGCTACATTATATTTCTCAGCAACGAGGTGTTGTTGAACTGTTTTTGTAATTTATCAAACTAGCTTCACGTGTTCTCTCTCTCTCTTGTTAATTCATTTAAATTCATTTAAAAAGTTTTTCCCAACTAATATTAAAATTACATTTTCTATGATCTTTTATTATTTACATGCAAATAAATTAAACCTGCTTTAGCTATTACAGTTTTCTAAGATTCCCTAGATTTCGGTTTTATATTCAGAATATTTTTGAACATAAAATGATAACACATAGGTCTATTTTGAAATGGCCAGTGGGGAAGGAATAGAATTCACCAATATATGCCAGTATAAAATCTTAGTTGTTTTCATCTATCATTTATATATTTATTTCATACTCTCATGCATTGCATAGACACATATTTATTTAATTTGCACTTAAGTGTTAACACATGAAAATAGATCCAGATGTTACTGATATCAAGATATTAAGATGCTGGAGGACAAGAATGTGTAAAACAAATCAAAAGAAATGCAACAAATCATGTTTTGGTGAAAACAAAGTATTACAGTGGCACGAATAGAGTGGAATTTTCTTTACTCAGTATTTACTAATGCAATTAACTTAGTATTCTTTCAGAGACAGGAACGCAATAACGGCATGTTAAGTACTGTTAATACATTGCTGGTATAATCCGGCTTATTGCCAGCAGCTGCAATTTTGGCACTGCCTTCAGATATAGAGAGTTTACTCCAACAGCATGGCCCAGATTAAACGAAAAAAATTCATCTATGTCATGGATCAACTTCTTGAAGGCTCTGAGGAAATAACTAACATTTTGAAGCTTATCGATTGTACTTGATAATATAAACTTGCAATATAAACTGATCTTCTGTTTACACAAAAAGTGATGGTCAATATGGTTTCTGTTTAAATGCATGAAATGAAAATCATAATCTTACAAAAATGTTGGATCGATCCTTTCATCAAAGCCATCTACAAGATCAGTATACTGCTCCAGTTTCTCCAGGATCCTGTGAATGGCTTGAACAAAGTTCCTTTATGATTAAAAAAACAAAAAGAGAGCTAGTCAAATATGAATTACCCTTCAAAAAGATGAAACAAAGCTGAATTCATTAAACCAAAAATGGGAATTAAGAACATACATGTCTTTACACATTTATATTTTCAGATTTAGAGCCACATATTTACAAATAAATCCTTGTCTTTCTCTTACTTTGGCGCTTCTTCAAGCTGCTTTCGAGTAAATGCGTTACTTTTCTATAACTCATTATTGATGATCTTCCTCATATGATTCCATTTGCTGTAAAAGAAAAATGCAATTTCCGATTGATTATTTGATTGTTCTCCTATTACATGAACAAAAATCATACACAAAAACACAAGATTTCCAAACTCACCACACTGGATATATAAAAATATAAAGAGGATAAAAGGGCAATTCTTACCTCTGTATTTGCTGGCATTCATAATTACTGTCCTATGAAGGTTATATACTGTATTATGAAGGTTATAAATGCATTATATAAAGAGAGCAAAGCACTCATCTTCTAGATGAATTTATCAAAAACACACAACTTATTGTTACTGAAAGGTGAACAAAAGATCATTTATTCACTGTTTTTTCATCACCAAACACCAATGACTTGTACATACACTATATAGACAAAAGTATTGG
>JAFVLL020028941.1:0-36032 GCA_021397915.2 Tor tambroides | reverse complement strand
TCCTCCAATTTGATATTGTTAAGTGCTTTGACACAATCTGTATTGTTAAAAGCGCTATATAAATAAAGGTGACTATAGAATTTTATGGAATAATCTATTTTTTTTTTTAATCATGCTGTAACACGGTTGATTTTGATACTGGTATATGATTAAAGTGAATTACGTTACTTTCTGGGTATCATAATTTCACAAAATGGGGGGGGGTATTAATATGGTAACAGGTTTGATTTTAACATTACATGCTACATAAACTTTCGGTTATAACAATTTATAATTGTTTAGAAGTTGTTACTTCCTTAGTGTCACAGTTTCATGGAGTGATCAGTGATTTTTATGGGGTTAAATTATGCAATAACTGGGTTGAATTTAATATTGTTACATGATTAAAACCAGTTTTCATGTTGTGTTCATTGTTACGTTAAATGACTTCATCCAAATTATGTTACTTCCAAGATTATGTTACTTGTTGCCACTTTTAGATGCTGTGTTAATTTTATTTAAGATAATTGTTTATCCAAATTATATTACTTGCTGGGTGACCAAATGTTATGGAAATAGTTAGGGGGAAAACTGATTTGATAACAGGGTTGATTTTAATACTGTTATATTATTGTTCCCACATTTTTAAAATATTTATCCAAATTTTTTACTTCTAGTAAATTTATGGAAAATATTTCCTAATTTTATGGAATTATCTTTTTTTTTAAGGGAGGAAGTCATGTGGTAACAAGGTTGATTTTTAACAAGGTTGATTTTTTTTATGTGATTTATTTATTTTTTAACATACTATGTTAGTACTGTTATGTTAGATCACAGTATTATTTTACATTTAATATTTCTCGCTTTAAATCGCACTAATTTGTGTTTTTGTATTGCTTTAAAGTAACTGAGCTCCAATGTGTTCTTGAAAAGTTGAACTCTTTGCATTACCAAGACCCAGAATGCCTTCTCTTTGTCTTTGAGTTTTATTTGTTTGTCCTGAGCAGATTAACACCACTTCACGCAAAAGCTCAAGAGCTTCAAGTCTTAAATCCTTCCCTCAAGTCACACTTGACAGTGACCTTACGTTCTTCCCAGCTGCCCTTGTAGTCATACTGGCTTTGCCTTTTATGGCTTCCCGGTTTGCCTGACCAGCCCTCACTGGAACCACAGAAACTCTCGTGTGAGGTCCTGTAATGTCCCACATCGGAAACAACTGCTGCTAAGAGCTCAACAGAGAGATTTCGGACAGATTTTCAGACAGTCTCGGATGGGCGGCCCTAAAATAAGCGCTTTATTGTAACACGTAGATGTCTGATAATGCAAGGAGGCGCCATTATCTCCAACTGCACTAAATGACTGCACTGTAATACAGAAAGCAATGAAGAAGTGCTGTTAAGATCTCTGTTATAGAAAACGATATACCAGTTATTCATATTGTCTCCATCTGGTAGTTCTGGTACGTAAATCCTCATCCCACCATATTACCGCACACAGCTGCCGCGGATGACGCTATTTTATCTCTGCTGACAGTTACCATCACTGGGTATAAAAATACATTACTACAGTGAACAGTATGTTCCCACAGATTTCAACACAACAAAACTCTGTCTGATTATTTCTAGGACTTTTTGGTCTCCATCCAAGGCTACATTAGTGCACAGGCTTACCTGGGATTAAATCCAGGCCCAGGGCACATAGGCTGAAGAAGGGCCCCACTGCTCTATGACATATTGAGATCGATTACCACAGATTACAATGTACTGGCTACAGAGGCCAATTTAGGCTTTTTTGTCCATTCACTCTTAATAAAGGTTCTTCATTGGCATCCCGTCATTCCTCGAAGAATCTTTAACATCCACAGAATCTTTCCATTGCACAGAAGGTTCGTTACTTTGAAAAAAGATTCTTTGGATTATTAAAATGGTTCTTTTAAAAACTCTTCACTTAAAAGGATCTTTGATGTTTGATCTTCTATGACATCACTTTAAAAAACCCACTTTTGTTACCTTTATTTTTCAGAGCGAAGTTCACTAAGGTCTAATGAAGGGCTGCATGCTACACTCAATACACTCACGATACACTTGCATTTTGGCTCAACTCAAGATTTTAATTTTGAAGGAACATGTTTTAATTAAGTGGGCCAAAAATAACATTTGATGCTTGTTCAGTTTACTTAAGTAAATTAAGTTAATCCAAATTATGCAATTCAATTGAGTTGAGAGTACATAAATGATTTTACTTGTGTAACTAGGAAGTGGATTTCCCCTTCTCATCATGCTTTGCACGGGAGAGTAAATATTGAAATAAAATGTTATTTTATGCATGTTTTTATTAAGATGATCAAATTGGGAGACTTGTTAATGTTTAATTCTCTTTTATGTTTGTATTTAAACCAGTTCTGGTATAGTGTTTTTGGGGGTTAGCATTGTGGTGAAGTGTAGAGCATGTGCTTGGGTTGAGGGCCTGCCAACACATATTTATTGGATATAAATCCTGCCCTCAATTAAATTGAGTTCATCCAATGAATTATTTTTCTGAGTGTATATAGAAATAAAATCAATAGCGCAATATGGCTAAGTGTGATTATCAAATCTTGAAAGCCTTAGGAGTTAAATAAATATAAGCGCTGCAGGTTTCAGAATGAAGCACTGAGGAACCAGCAGTGTGTAAATGAACACAGTGACACTCTTCACTCTGAAACCTGCAGTGCATGTATTTGTTTGCCACTCAGTGGATTAATGTTTAAAAATGAAGAAATTAAGACAAAAATAATAGTACTGTAATTTTATAGTTGTAGTATAGAATTTTTTGTTTTTTACATTTTGCAGTTCAGTAGTATTGCTGCAATGTGTTTCTTTTTTGTTTAATATTCAAAAAATTCATAATAATCACACTACAAATAATAATAATTATTATATTTTATAGTAATATTAATTGGGCCAAAACAGTGGCCTTTATGGCCTTTAAAAAAGGCCTAAATGGATGGTTCAAATAAAAAAGTCTTCAGAGGCTTTTTTTTAAATGTTGTATAGACATTTACTCCCCAACAGAATCACACCAGTCATTGTAGAATGATTAATTCTTTCTAAATATAGCTATTTACTTATAGAAAATTTCACAAATAATTACAAAAAATGGCAAGTACTACAATGAATTAAACAAAATTTTGAAGTAGAAAACTGAAACAGTATTTTCTTATGAAACATATCAACTGTTTTATTTACAGCTTCGATTTTTTTTTTTTACAGTGAGAGCAAATTAAAAAATAACTGAGAAAATACCTGTATTTTTTTCCATATATTGATTTATACAGCAGAAAAACAAAACATTATATTGTCAGTTTTTTTTTTCCAGTATCATGCGTCTCTATAGTCCTGGTTTTTTTTTTGTTTTTTTTTTGGTCCACATTGACTTCAATTGTATGGACAAAAACAGCAAAAACATTTTTCAAACTATATTCTTTTGTGTTCTTCAGAAAAAAAGAAAAAACCATGCAGGTTTTGAATGACATGAAGATGAGTAAATGATAACCAAGCTTTCATTTTTTGGTGAATCATCCTTTTAGTTAATCAAGTTTTTTTTGTTTGTTTGTTTGTTTATTTGTTTTTTTACCTAAATGGATTAGAAAGACAAATATCATTAATTAGACTTACATAATATCTACACAAACTTAATGAATGACCGTTGAAGCTAGAATGACTTGCATAGCAATAATCTCAGATACACATGTTGAGTCAGTTGGTAATGTTAATTAATTGATGAAAATGTCAGTGCTTATTACAGTATATGCTCATATTGAAACAATAGTGAAGTATTACTTGCTTGACATGCTCCAAAGCAACTTACAATACAACTCGAGGAACAGGCCTTCTAGGCTTAACCGGTGAGTCTTCCACAATCTGTTTCATAAATCACTCTCACCTGGGAATAAAATGAAAATGGCCACCAGTTCAGATCCTCTTCGACCAATTCATGTTTATTTAACCATTCTGCAATGTCATTGCTCTTTGCTGTGTGATATGTGAAGTAAGCAAAGCTTGTTTGGATTGTGAAAAAGAAAATCTGAGAGACTGAGAGAGATAAAAAGGTACATATATGCACCTAAACATTTTATGTTGTCAGTGTGAACTGTGTTAATACTGCCACACACAACTTAATCAATTGAATTGTCTTTTTTTAATGCTAACCATAAACCAAAGTTCTTTGATCAATTTTATTGATATTAAAGCCTTTTCAAGGTATATTATAGTCATATTTTTGCTCAGGACACTGAGACGCACCCACTTAAATCTTTCCAAACGTTACAATGAGCATGAATGAAATGAATGAGGTTTGTGTTGAGGGCGTAGCAGACTTTATCTGATTCATGCATGAGTCTTTAAGCAGTCTTTAAGCATGTTAAGTAGGCCTAACGCTTGGTTGCAAATGGAGACATTCCCCTTTTTACTCTGCATTTTGCATATTAAGAAAAATGATATTTTCATATTGAACTGGTTTTGCAATAACAATATAGCACATGTCATGCAAAGATGCATGTTTGGAGTTGTATTAGAGTAGTGGATTAAAGATCCAGACTGACAAGAAAAAGGCATTTTTCTCCCCAGGTAAAAGTGAAGAGGTTCTGTTTTGGAATTCACATTTAAAATATTAACAAGTTTAAATGAATCGGTCTTATGAATATCCGTGTAGTAATAAAAACATGTCGAGCAGCAACTTTTTGGGCTCTGATCCTAGTGGCCTTTAATAACCAGATAATGCACCTTTATCTTTAACATCTGAAATCTAAAAGATTTCAATTTTGCTTCAGACATTGCTGCAGTATTGACAATAATTGCTAATATTCTTGGGGATTTTAATTAATTCCAGCAATTTCTGAATCCATTCACCAAAAATATTATTCATTCAGTGACTCTTTATGCAGGTTAATTCGTAGTTGGCCATGAGGTGGCGACAAGTGAGTCTTTTTGAGCAAGTCATTGAATCACTGAACCATTCACAAAAACTATTTGTTCACAGATTCATTCAGTGCAGGTTAAATCATAGTTGGTCAGTAGGTGGCGACAAATCAGTCTTTTTGAGTGAGTGACTGATTTGTTCACAGTGTCGTTCACAACCTAAACAAGTGTAATTCTTCTTCATTAAAAATGTCAGTAACAGTGTTTAATGCCATAAACATTTTCCTCACAAAGCATATTTTTTACTTTCTTCATTCTGTCAACTGCTCAGCATAACTTTTATAGGGATTTTACAGTAACTCAACTCTTGTGAATCCATTCACCCAAAAGATTTGTTCATTGATTCATTCAGTGCAGGTTAAATTGTAGTTGGCCAGTAGGTGGCGACAAGTGACTCTTTTTTGAGTGAGTCATTGAATCACTGAACCATTCACCAAAAATATTTGTTCACGGATCCCTTCAGTGCAGATTAAATCGTATTTGGCTAGCAAATGGCAACTAGTTAGTCTTTTTTGAGCGAGTCAACTGATTCGTTCACACCGCGTTGTTCACAATCTAAACAAGTGTTATTATTCCTTATTAAAAATGTAAATAATAGTGTTTAACATCATAAACATTTTCCTCACAAAAAACTTATTTCACTTTCTCCATTTTGTCAACTGCTCAGCATAACATTTATTGGGATATTACAGATTTTACAGTAACTCACATCTTGTGAATCCATTTTTTCATAGATTCATTCAGTGTTGGTTAAATCGTAGTTGGCTACTAGTTGGCGACAAGTGAGTATTTTTGAGAGACTCAACTGATTGGTTCACACTGTGTCATTCTCAACCAAATCAAGTGTTATTATTCCTTATTGAAAATGTCAGTAATAGTGTTTCATGTAATAAACATTTTCCACACAAAGCATATATTTCACTTTCCCCATTTTGTCAACTGCTAAGCATCAATTTTATTGGGATTTTACAGATTTTACAGTAACTCGCATGTGAATCCATTCGTTCTTTAATTTATTTAGTGCAGGTTAAATCATAGTTGGACAGTAGGTGGCGACAAGTGAGTATTTTTGAGTGAATTATTGAATCAATGAACCATTCACTCAAAAGCTTTGTTCACAGATTCATTCAGTGCAGGTTAAACTGCGGTTGTCCAGTAGATGGCGAAAAGTGGGTATTTTTTGAACGAATCATTGAATCACTGAACCATTCATCAAAAAGATTTGTTCACAGATTTATTCAGTGCAGGTTAAATCACAGTTGGCCAGTAAGTTGCGACAATTGAGTCACTGAATCACTGAACCACTCACCAGAAAGACCCGTTCACAGATTCACTCAGTGCAGGTTAAATTGTAGTTGGCCAGTAGGTGGTGACAAGTGAGTCTTTTTGAGTGAGTCAACTGATTTGTTCATGCTGTCATTCACAACCTAAACAAGTGTTATTATTCCTTATAAAAAACATCAATAATAGTATTTAATGTCATAAACATTTTCCACACAAAGCAGATATTTCACTTTTACTCAGCATAATTTTATTGACCAAAAAAAGACACCAATAAATGATTTTAAAAAAATGTTCTTACATCATTTGAATGGTGAGACTTACACACTGAGGCAAACAAACATGTCCACTCTCGTTCAGTCCGCTAGTAGGTTCTTGTTCATGAGCAAGATGTCTACTTAATACAGTACATTCAAAAACTAGCAATTTGTTTAACAAAGGGCATATTCATTCAGTAGTTCCAACCAATAAAATACTCCTTAACAATGTACAGCTTTGTCAAAAATGCTATTGTCATTTATTCAGGAATTTTTCTGTTTTTTTTACGGTGACAGTGTGTGGAATTAGGTTTATATTAAGAGCTATCAGGATTTGTTATGGCACTTGGCTTCTTGACTCGTATGTTTCAGCACTTCTCATCCCTGTGCATTGTTTCACAATAGTTTCTCATGACTTCTTCGGACGTTTGTGCCATTTGTTCATTTTCCCACGATACGGTAGCACTTGCTCTGGCTTCGTCAGACCTGGCTTATCTGAACAATGCTTCAAATAACTACGGGACTCGACGCTGTATGTTCCGCCCAAGAGGGCTACATACGTTTATGAGTGTGAGGAAAGAGCTGAAGCTTTTTTGTAAGCAATCAAGCTTGGAGATCAAGATGCCAAAAATAGTTGTCCCAAACAATTGGAGAGGAGAGCTCTTGACAGAGATAGGGCTTTGACAAGCGAGGAATCCTGCTTCAGAAGCGTCAGGTAACAGCTGCAGTGTTGTTCTGGCACTGTGGTGCTCAGGCCTTTCTTTCACTGCAGCCTGCTTTCATCAGAAATAATATAATCTCAGAACTGGGTTCAAATAATCAGCTTGGCAAGATCATTTCCAAAGGAGAGGTTTCACTGACATATTTTACAATGTCAAATAGGTTCTCTTGCAAAAAATGATGGCAATGATACAGTGATGTATCAAATGGTAATATCATGATCAGTAGCGCCTCCAGGATTTTTTTTATAGGGTGGCTGAAAGGGGCCAGTAAAAAATGTTAGAGTGGCACAACACAAAAAAAAATGTTGCATGCCTAAATCTAATGGCAGACAATAATTTTTGGCGTTACCGTTAATTCTGGGAGCATATAAAGTTATAGGCTTCAAAACTTCAGTATTACTATTCTCTGTATAGACCAAAATAGAAAAAAGTCACTCTGCAATTCAATGTTTATCTGGAGTGCAAATTCAGTTAAAATGAGAGTAAAAGTAAACAAGAAGCATAGATGTTTATCCCATCACTTCATCAAAACAATTGTTACACTGTTGCAGTAAATGTAGGCCTATGTTCTCAGAATTTACAGACCTTTTGCTGAAGAAGGTGGATATGTCGACTGCCTTCCTCTTCATTTCGATTATTTATCATAGACCCTATACATTTGTGCTTAATTGACATATTTTCTGTTTCTGTTGTCAGACATAAATTAATAAAATAGTACTCGTTTATCTGGGTAACAAAAACTATGTGCATATTTACAGACAAACTACATCATATCCAAACGGTAACAGTGACAGGTTTTTGGAAGCGCTTTTTTACTAATTCAATCACAAGCCAGCTACGGTTTGATCAGTTGAATGTGTTCACTGGTTTGTGTGCACACCTCTTTGTGTGTGTGAGACGCGGAAGTCTGAGTGACCGTGTGAGTGACAGATGCATGCTTTGCCGGTTCAGAAACAAATGCCGCAAAACAGCTTTAGAGATATGTGATGGTATAAAAATTCAACTTGTTTTAAAACTGTGGCGGAAGAAATTGGACTATATGGCGGGCGGGTCACCAGTCTAATCAATGAATGGGAAACACTGGCTAACTGTTCTACATATGTGACTTTAAGAGCCAAAGACTGCAGTAAATGTTGCCCAAATCTGCAGTAATTTACAGATCAGCTGATGGAGTAACAGGGCTCTACGCTTACTTTTCTTTTTAGGAGCGCTTGTGCTCCTAAAAAGTAGGTGCACCATCTAATCAATAATTAAAAATTCTGACAAAAAATTAACCTTCCCATTACGAGGTGATATTTGACTCCTTAAAGTGATTGACAGGGAATTTTGTTTTTACCCTTGTAATGGCATTTTTCTAACTTTATTATAAGTATATAATCTTTTATCTATCAAATTAAATATATATATTTAAGCTTTTTAACATTTCTACTTAAAACAATAGAATAAAATTTTTCCAATCAAATGAAATCAGTATTTAAGAAATAAATTTGTACTACAGATATGGCAGAACAACACACAAGTGGCTTGTAGGTGTATTTTCAGACGTTTAATGAGGCTCAGAGTTGCACGAGTGCAATTAAATTCATAAATTCATGTTGAGGTTAATGTTTTAAATATAAAATTTTGAATATAGAAATATTAAATGATTTAAATAACAGAAAAGATACTTTAAAAATTAAACTAAAACTGCCAGCAGGTAACGGCAAGTCACTGATTTTATCACTAAATCATTCACTTATTTGATTCGTTTGAATGGCTGATTCATTCAGGAACGAAGTACGTGACTGTCTTTATGAATGAGTAATTGAATCATTGACTCACTAGATTCATTTAAAAACGCAGTTCATTCATAAACAAAACCCCACTGTATTTGAATGGAGATGCGCAGTGGCTCAGCTGTTACTTTGTTTTAAACTATTTTCGTTGAAATAGAGCAAAATAAGGCAATAGTGTTGTAGTCAGACAATATAAGTCACTTAACGTCTTGTTTAATGAACTGTTGTATTAAATCAATATCACATTTGCAAACTCCTTAATAATCATTAAAAGCTGTCACTCATCTTAGTTCAACGCGATCTCACAAAACTCCATTATAATCAACGAAACTCCTCACAGTGAATCTCTTAATTTACACTCTGTCTACACTTTGTTTGTTATAATGAGAGGATACGTCTGTGATACATTACTCAACTCTGCAATAACACGTTGTAAGTATGTTAGAAACCTTTGAAGCTCCCTCAGCGCAAACGCAAATATGCTGATCGGGTCATTCGCACAGGTGCTCCTAAATATTTTTTCATAGTCGCATGCAGTAGTTTTCGGTCGCACTGTAGAGCCTCCGCTCGAACTTGAACAGACCGTGTGCTGAGTCGCCGTGAAGTCGCCGCAACGCAGGTAAAGAGGGGGAGGGGTTGAAAGCGTATTCTACGGTACATATCATACAAGTTTATTATATTTTGTTTAATATAGTGTTTCGTCAATGTCCGAGTTATTTTATAAAATAAAACAATTATTCTAAAAAACTCTATTCTTTCTGTTTGGGGGGGCCAATGGGGGGGCCAGTGTCATTTTAGGGGTGGCCGTGGCCCCCTCGGCCCCCCCTTGGAGGCGCCACTGATCATGATATTCTGATATAGACCACAGTACATTGTCATCTACCAAGGTGTTTACATTATTTTATTTTATTTTTGGACTGATTTGTAAGTTTTGCAACTGCTTTTTTTCAGTGATCACTTTTGCCAAAATATTTCACTGGCATTTTCTTGAAGTGATGTTTTGCTCAAATGGTAAATGTAATTTGTAATTGCTTTTTTTTTTTTGTATTATTTTGATACCATTATATGGTATTTTTTTTTACATTTTCAATTAGCTTTTACTTTTACTTCAGTTATAATTTTTGTTTAAACTGGAGTATTTTACTTATGTTTGTCATTTTTATTTCCTTTTTCAAATATTTCTATTTAGCTTTATTTTTTTAAATTTCAGTTTTATGAATTTATTTCATGTTTTTTGGTCTATTGCACACTACACATTACACATGTACAAACTGTTATATGTACAAATTTCTGCACACTTAACGTGATGATGTCATATTATAAAAACAACAAACTTTTTAATGTCTATTTCCATAAAGAAATATTCCATTTTAATCAAAGGAATTTTTTAACTAAGTTCTAAAATTTCATATTCTATACTAAACTAGATTCTTTTTTCACACTACATGCAGTGACACAGTTATGCAACATTGGCTTGATCTATTAAGCTTTTGTGAAGTGAAGGTGGAGACAGTATGAATCACATCATTGTAGTTATTCCTAAACAGGGCAGCCATGAACTGGGCTTGAACAGACTTGATTACTTCAACCAGATTCTGTATAAAGTCCAAATTATTCTACAAGGCCACAAAACAAAAGTCCCTTGCACATTCATTTGGAAATTACCCGAGAAATCCAACTTGCTGAAACATATTTCTCCCAAACCAATCTAAACTTCCTTTCTCAGATCCCAGCCCTCATCCCACCGATGTCTCAAAACCTTGATATGACTTCCCACAGATAATGAGGTCACTGCCTGGAATCAAAATACACCCACCAGCACCCATATTGGGCTCTAGAGACAAAACGCCTTTATGGGAATGTGAGATTAGACAACAAACCAGAAAAACGCAGCCACAAGTTCTCCCTCTAAAGAATATGCTTTACTATGATCCTACATGAGTTATGATTGATCATACTAGGATATGGCTGAGATGAAATCAAAAGTGACCTCTGGCCAGAGCTAGAATGAGGTGGCAAAACCCCAGCACTCCTTGTTTGGCAGGACTCCTCCCTCAGGAATCAACGGGACTGATGTGAGTCATCCGGCAGACATGCCTCGTCTCTTCATGACACTGCACACACACACATACACCCGGCAGTAACCATAATACAGCCCACTTGGAGGAGTGGAAATGAAAGGAAGGGGTAAGATGGTTAATCAAAGGACGTTTTATAGCATTTCTGATCTTGTTAGTCCATTACACCAGTCTGGATTGTGGAACTGCTGTTTTCAAAGACCAAATGTAGGAAACTACTGAATATAAAGTCATACTTCATATTACTTAAGTTACTCAAGTCTGTGTTTAAAGGAATAGTTGAAAAAGCTCATAATGTCACACCCATAAATCCTCTCCATACATATGTAAGCTCATATTATACATCTTTAAAACATCATGATATAAAGCAATACGTACTTTACACTCACATACTGTACATGAGATGTGAATAAAAGCAAAACTGAAATCTTTAAGTGAGTCATTACTGAAATCAAGTCATGATACTATCTATCTATCTATCTATCTATCTATCTATCTATCTATCTATCTATCTCTATAATGTGACAATGTCTATCTATCTATCTATCTATCTATAATGTGACAATGTCTATCTATCTATCTATCTATCTATCTATCTATCTATCTATCTATCTAATAATGTCTATCTATCTATCTATCTATCTATCTATCTATCTATCTATCTATCTATCTATCTATCTATCTATAAATAATGTGACAATGTCTATCTATCTATCTATCTATCTATCTATCTATAAATAAATAATGTGACAATGTCTATCTATCTATCTATCTATCTATCTATCTATCTATCTATCTATCTATCTATCTATCTATCTATCTATCTATCTATCTATCTATCTATCTATCTATCTATGTTTTTGAAAATAACATTTCATAGGTCATTTTGGCTTACAAAAGCCATGACCAATTTTGATATGAATATTTATATTATAGAAAATCAGTTTTCTTGTTTTTGTCTGTCTGTCACATTTACATATTTATTATGATGATGTCTATTTTACATTGTAAACTGTATTTTTTTTAAATGAGGAAAAATTGCTATTTACTCTTTATATTTAGTCTAGCAAAAATGTTGCAAAAAAAATTGCCATTTTATTAAAATGCATTTTTATTTCAGTGTTCTTTATATCACAGTTTGGTTGTGCACTTTCCTTAAATAAATGGTTATAATTTAAAATTAATTTAGCATTTCAGCATGTTTACAAAAGTGTTACAATTATATTTTGTGGTTTTGCCACAACACCCTCAGTAATTTCTGAAAGAAAACCAATCGTTTCTTGAAGGAGAGTAAAGTCCCTTGTAGTGGAAGTGACTTTGTAAATTTATTTATAATTTTTATTTTATTAAAAATAATTCATTCAAATGTAATTGATAATATTTCACTATATTTTCATGTCATGGTTGTGCACTAGTGTTGTAGTCCTTAACCATCACAATTTTAAAATATGGCATTAAGTGTAAAAAACAAACAAACAAACAAACAAACTTAAACTTGCTATATTTGAGCTTTTTTGATTATATTCCATCTCTGCACAGACTACAGCTTCATCAAGTTCTTAGACACTTGTTTGCTTTTTAATAAAATAAAATAAATGTATTCTGTATTCAAATATATGTGTAATTTGATTACCAAATAATGAATAATTAATTGTAGGCTAAATAATTATTTTTTATATTTAAAAACACGCGCATGACTATATGTTATACACTGGCCTATATGATACTGCATTATATTATTCTAGAATAATGACGTTTTTGTGATCGATCAGATACATAAATCACTTTAATTGTATGAGAATCTAAGTTCGGACATGATAGAAGTATAAAGTTTTCTCTAGCCTACGTCCTCCGGATCACAGTGCCAGAATGCCGCCCACGCGCTTCCATTCACACTCCGGCAACAGTTGTCATGACGTCATGTGGGACGGGCGCACGCGGTCTTTAAAAACTCAGCTTGTCTCCGCCGCATCTTATTCGCGTCTGCCTGGATTTTACGCACGCATGAAGAAGCACAACGTCGGTCGGCGACTTCAGCGGAGATTATACGAAGCTCTGGGACATTCGTATTCTTGTCTTTTCTTTCATAACCCGAGCATTACCAAAAGCGCCACCAAAATGACAGGCTCCGAGATTTCCCACGTCCTGAAGGAAGGCGAGCTGGAGAAGAGGAGCGACAACCTCCTCCAGTTCTGGAAGAGGAAGACCTGCGTTCTCACCACGGACAGCCTGAACATCTACACGGACAACCAGAAGAAGAACAAGAGCAAAGAGCTCAAGCTGCAGTCCATTAAGAAGGTGGATTGTGTGGAGCGCACTGGGAAGTTCGTGTACTTCACTATCGTGACGACAGACAATAAGGAGATTGACTTCAGGTGCTCGGGCGAGGAGAACTGCTGGAATGCCGTCATTACAATGGCTCTGATTGACTTTCAGAACAGAAAAGCCATCCAGGACTTTAAGACACGACAGGAATCGGAGAACACGTCTCTGGGACAGCAAGAGAGATGCAACGCTAGAGCACCCTGAGATGTTTCCAATCCAAGCCAAACATGGTGAGAAATCAACTGGCTGCTATTGATATTGAACAAAGATGTTTTTGAGTAATTGTTTGACATCTAAATTCAAGCTAGCAATCGAATAGAGGCTAGTTAGCCTACAGATGGGAAAACCTGAATTACTGAATTTTCCTTTTTGATTCATTTAGAGATACATCGAACTGAATCTTGAAGCTTGGACCAAAGCGAAGCGTGTCGGCATGTCTGAAAGGAGCCCATGTGCTCAGAATCTGGACTGTCGTTGAGCTAGTCCGTGAAGGTCTTCGGAATAAACCTGCAATGATTTCAACAAGCAAAACCCTCAAATACACTCAAGACTGAATCCTTGAACTTTCTGAAACGCCTCCATAAGGCTCCGGATAAATGTAAATGTAAACTGGTAAATGTATCTATTTATTTTTTACAAAGGAATGCTGCAAATACCATTGTTGTATTAAGTTATTAAATGATGTATGTATTTATTTAAATAAATTTGCATAAAACGAAGTTTGTTTTTGGACTTCATTTATGTGTAATGAGTTTAAATAACAGTTTCACAATGTTTTCATGTGACAATTTGGTTGTGCTCTTTCCTTAAATAGTTGGTTATACCATCACAATTTCAAAATAATACTGCATTTCAGCATACACGTTTACGCAAGTGTTATAATGATATTTTGTGGATTTTGTCAGAACATCCTCAGTTATTTCTGAAACAAAACCAGGTGTTTTCTGAGGGAATGAGAAGTCTCTTTTATGGGTTTATTTTTTTTGTATTTTAATTCTATTTATTTTTAAAAATTCATTCTAAAATGATGTATAATATTTTACAAATAATACATTTTCATGTCATAATGTGGCTGCGCACTAGTCTTGTACTTAAACAATGGTTACAACATTACTAAAAACAACAACAAAAAAAACATACAGCATTTACATTTCCAGAAGATTTACTTGTCGTTACAGGGATTATTTTGTGGTTTTGTCGCACCACCCTCAGTTATTTCTGAAAGAAACCCAGGCGTTTCTTGAGGGAGTGGAAAGTCCCTTGTAGTGGAAATGACTTGTTCATTCAGAAATGTGGCGTCATTGTGCGTCAGATAAATAGCTCAATGGACCTGTTGTATAGCATAGTGTTGTGAGCCACACCCACTGACAACTTTATTACACGCTAACATTTCCATAGAAAAGCCTTAAAAAGTAACACAAGCGCTGGACGATGGTCCTTCGGGTCCTTTTGATGCTTTATTGCGGCTGTAATCTTCACATTTGCCCTTATGAACAGGTGTAGGCGTAGATAAGATTATAAAATGTGTGATCCACCCAAACTACAATAAACGCCGCCGTTTTATCAAGCTAAGATCCAATAAGTCTTGTGATTACAGGAAACTGCTCATCATTACATGTTATAAATGTGTATCATTTGTTCCAACAGCATTAAAACTTACAAATCCTATTTTCTATATCCAAATTATGTTTCTTATTAGATACACTGCATTCAAGAGTCAAAATAACGGATAATACAGATTTTGGTTATGCAGACCTAGCAGTATATGTTGTTTTGTTGAAGTGTCAGTGGAGTAAGGGAGAAGCTCTCGGTGGAGTTAGGCAGCTTTACAGATTATGGAGGCTCGGCTTTGAAGTCGTATCCAGCTACTATACGGATCAAAGAGACATGCTGATCTAAGGAGCAGCATCCAGTCAAGAAGTATGTCTGGCTAATTTGCCCCCTCAGCTCTGGGCTCCTGACAGACTCAGGTTCACTTTGTGTTCTCTCGTGGGGCCTGGAGGTCTGGATGTGTGCGGATATCTGGATGGAGACATTTATAACCCGGGACCATAAACCCGGCATATGTCATCGCTATTTATGGTCCCCTATCGTCTTATTGAGTTTTATTGTTGTGACTCATTTTTGAAAAAAAAAAAAAAAGGATGAAAACAGATGTAACGCAAGATGTATGTTTTCTTATGACATTGGCACTTTTATGATTTTTGGTTATAACAGGTAAGACCTCAGATTGCAGATGAGGCTAAATCTTTTCTAAACTAGGCCTGTATATAATTTTTATGGTTTAATTAAGCAAAAAAGTGCACAAAGCTCTGATATATTATGAATATAATCACATCTAAACAGCATTAAGCTACAATTACATTCAAAATACAGCTTGGCCTCGAGTGCTTATTGCTTTTACTATAGGGGACAAATTTTAATTGATATGTTTTTATTAGATGTTTCATTGAAATAAAACTGGACATATTTTCTTTTCATTAAGCTTTTAATTTAGAACATTCAGGAAAATTAAGACATTTTTTATGAAGTATTTAGTAAAGTGTATTTATCAAAAGATATTTATGGTACACATTTCTATTGAAATGTTTTTGTCTATTTAATATAAAAATACAAATTTTGGACAATTTTTCATATCATTATTATTTTTTATTATCATTAGGAATTTTATTGGGATTACTGAATTTAAAAATATTCAGGGTTTTATTTATTTATTATGTATTTTATTTAGTCTTTGATAAAAAGTGGACACCTTGTTCTGTTATATATATATATATATATATATGTATAATTATGGTCACTACTGGCATTATACAGAGACATAATGGTCTGTGTCTCCAACAAACACTTTTGAAAATCAAACTTTACAGTCATGCAGGTGGAACCGGAGAGTGTTGTATACTTAGGGTTGGGTTTACAGCGGAAATGTATCTTTCGTCCCATATATCTACAAGATAAGCTGCACCCACCAGTCGCTTGTTTGATCTTAAAATTGACATACCCTTATGAATCATAGAAGTCATTGTTTAGTGCTCAATCATATGATGAACTGCTGATTCTTGAAAAAACTTCACCTCTTTGGACCAAACCAAACCAACATTTTCCCTTTGCAATTAATGAGAGATGGTCACTAGAAAGTCCTCCCCTTCCCCCTTTTTTTTTTTTTTTTTTTTTTTACAAAATTATGACATTATTATCTTTACAACTGTCAGCATGACTCAATTCATTCTTCAGTTAGATTAAAATAAATACACCATTGTTTTGGCAACAGCTTTTCATTTAGGAACCCACTTGTATGATACTGTCAATATTTATCATATTTGATCATTTTTTGATGTTTCAGACATATATGGTAGAAGTATTTTGGAGGAAATTTGCCCTCACAGTCAGGTGAGCCTTAACCTGAGTCATTCCACTCATTCTTTACCTGTGACCACACGAGTAAATAAGAGCCAATCAGAGACCCAGTGAAAGAATGTGACTCCTAAAGTGGCATTCAAATGTGCTCGCAAAAGGAGTCAGTCGTCTATTGTAGAAGTGAAATGTTTGTGTGTATAGAGGTATTGTGTCCTTTTACTTGTAATGTGCCCTGTCCATTTTTTTTAGCAGTGCTCTGATTCTTTGTGGGCGTACAAGTCAGTGCATAAATAACCTGAATGTTTGGCTTTAGGCATTTGAAGCATTTAAAGCCACACTCAGATGCCGCCTGATAATTGAAATTAGTTGACAAAGACTTGAGAAGTTCCTTCCTGTGAGATCAAATTTCAAGGAAATTGGGATATCCTAAATACAGTGTTGTGTAGTTGGAGGCAAAGTCCTCAAAGTTTTTTTGTTTTTGTGTTGTTTTTTTAATCAAAAGTAAATTCATTTCCAAGTCACATTTTCTTGGTTAAATTTAAAGTCACAGATGCTGAGATTTACTTTAAATTTCACCAAGCTGATTAATCACTAAAAACTCAAGTCTTCAAGTCTCAAGGTTTCTGCACACTGAGTCCGAAATTTTCGTCCGAAATTTTCGCACCTTAAAAAATAAATACGACCTCATGTTGTGTCAATCATGTTTGCACACTGCCTCCGAAACTTTCGTCTGTCAAAAAAAAATTTGGCCATGGCCTTTATTTTGACACAAGAAAGTGGTTATATCTAAGTGTGTGTTGTTTACTCACTTTTTTTTAAACTAGTCTTCCCCTTAAGATTATTAATATTATTTATATATGCATATAGCTTAAGACTATTATATTGTTCATTCAGACTGATTTGCTAATGTGGAACGTGCACAAGCACAAGAGGTCGGATTTATAGCATGAACCAATCACAGCCAATCATAACCAGTCGTATCCAATCATATCGCAATGGAGACATTGCCTCCTTTCATGTGACTTTCCTCCATTCATTCTCAATTACCCCCCATCAAAGTCAGCGCACATGGGGGGGGGGGGGGGGTCTGTTAAAACTCAATGGGCTCAGGGGAGACGAGAGAGAGAGACGCAGATGCTTTACCTGCTGGTGTTGCTGTTGGACAATCTTTATTTAGAAAAACGAGTGATTAATACTCTTACACTTCGTAATGATATACATGTTTTATTTTTCTACTACGATTTTTTTCTTATACAATATTTTGAGGAGACACTACCTCCCTTGCCTAAATATCATTATAAATGTGGTCAGCTTAAGTGATTTTTTTTTCCAGAATTTTTTTCATATTTTTATTTTGCAAAACTTAATTTCAATTTTATATTTTACATGTTTATTATTATTATACATATATCTTAAGTGCCCAAATATTTGTGGGTGACTCTATCCTGTTTCCAAAAATGTGTAATTTTTAATAACATCTGTTATAAAACTACAGCATAAATGTATTATATTCTCCAGCTGTCTAAAAAGCCAAAGAGAGAAAACCAGAATGAGAAAGCAAAACAAAATCTCTCTGAGGTAAAATTACATACATTCGCACTTTTACAGCCTAGCTCAAGTTCTTTGAGAAATGCATTACGACTCTGGGTGGAAAGTCCCTGGCACAAGCTTTTTTCAATATGTTTGACCTCTCATAACTCATTCACATCAGCAGGTTGGTGTCCTGCTTAAGTAAGGCATACCTTAAACGGGACATCTTTGGATGTTTCCTAGTCGGAAAACCCCTGATCAATTTTATAGGCCATAAAGACTCAAATAATCATGATTTTGATGACTGATGACTCTAGTCTTGTTCCCCCAGAGAAAACGTAATGACATTGCAGAAAGTGGGTCGGATGTGCACAGATTTTGGTGATGTATTATTACCTGGGGCAGTAATTGTCTTTTTCGCAGATGAATGCACATATGCTCACACCCACATGCAATCAGCAAGCAAGCCACTACCTCATTTCCTCTTCCGAAACTTTGTCCTGTTCTGTGGTCGGGAATGTCATGCACCTGCGCTAGGAGCAGCTGTGCCTTTTCTTATGAATCCATGATTTATGTTGCCACTGTTTAACTTGGGCTCGGCTGGGCTGTAACAGTGAAAGCGTAGGAGGAATTTGCACATTAGGGGTCCGGCCGCAGAGGATGTGCTCCATTGTATCCGAGATACAATAGCCCGTCTATTTATCTCTATTCTTTGGCGGGATAAATGTGAATGAAAATGAATGAAGGTCTGGGCAGGTTGTTAAATTGAAATGCAGAGATTCTGGATGTGTAAATCAATACATATGATCTCCAGAGCTATTAAATACAGTTCAGATGGAAGTTTAGGATTATACAATGTCTTTTTTCCACGTGAAGCTCCCCAAAGAGACTGTAATGGGATGTTTGGCGCAGTTCTGTTGCTACAATCACTGTAGATTGCAGACATTGAAATTCCTCCTATGGGAGAGTTTTC
This sequence comes from Tor tambroides, assembly GCA_021397915.2. NCBI lineage: Eukaryota > Metazoa > Chordata > Actinopteri > Cypriniformes > Cyprinidae > Tor > Tor tambroides. The sequence goes on along the minus strand of JAFVLL020028941.1, from coordinate 16,797 downwards.
AAGAACAGACTGTTATTTGATATAAGAGTCTGCATGGGAAACAGAAATGATATCCTTCCCATGGTCAATAGTAAAATCAAACCCGGAAAAATCTAGCTTTTTAAAAGTTCATATTCCACCCAGATTCAATGGAATCCAGGACATACACCAACACAACTGGAAGGCCTTTTCTGGTGAACCTTAAGGAATGGAGGAAAAGCTAAAAAGCTGTTGAGAGTACAGTACTCACTACTGTGACATGACTTAACAAAAACTGTCAGATTTTAAGACTGAACACAAAATTGCTTACTTATTTGTTCTCCAAACGAGTAGACTCAGAGGTGAAAGGGTCTGTGCGTGCAAAAAATGCACTGTTATAACTGAAATACAAATACTTGTAATAATGCTTGCATTCTAAATTTACTGTTTGCTTTCCTTAAACACTATGCACTATGCAACTTGAGCTCTACTGTCCTGCAGAGTTTCACTCCAGCCCTGATCAAGTTTGCCTGGCCTGTAACTTTCTAGTAATCCTGAAGATCTTGCTTAAATTGTACAGGTGTGTAACCTAAACTATGCAGGACTGTGGACTTTGAGGGTCAAAGTAACCCAAAGAAGCCCTGGCCTAATGTATAAATTTTGGAGGGTAGGGTTGTCTCAAATGGAGCAATTTTTTTTTTTTTACTACGTTTGAAGGAAATGTTGTTTCAAACACATTTGGTATGTTAGCATTAGAATTAGTGTTGACTGCTACATAGGGAAGGCTGCATTACTCATACTACTAGTGTATTACAACCTTACTACATTTTGCCAGGGCAAATTTTAGCTTTGTCGTGCGTCATTTGTCGTGCAGTGTACAGGGGGAAACGAGAAGCAATTAGCCTCTCCTGACTGGTAATCGGACGCTTAGATGAATTTCTGACTTGTCAGAAATTTTGGTCGTCTCTTGCGAAGGTATCGCACAATTGAAGCAGAGTTACAAACCAGTTGCCCTAAACTCAGCGCTTTTTCCCTCACTGCGCCTGCGCAAAAACAGAAATTAAGTCATTTCATCTTTAATGCAGCAAAGAAAATGAAAAAAGGAGATCTTTATAATTTCAGTCACTATCAGATAGTTGCAACTTAGCAAACTGCTGCTTACCTCCAGTTTGCGTTGCAGAATGGATAACCATATGCTAATGTCCTCCATGCCAACTGTGTGCCTATATACTCTGACTAGTATTTTATTAATTTATTTTATTTATTTATTCAGAAAGACTGTTAATAATTTTAATTATAGGCCTATTAATTGTAGAATTGGTCTAAATGTTTTAAATAATTTTCAATGAGGAGTAAGCTAATCTTTTATTATCCTTGCTGTTATTATACATATATTATACAGTATACTATATATTATACAGTTGCGGTGATGCGCTATGAAATTATTGTGAGCGAATTAATTGTAGTAGACCAGTTAATGTAATAATAGAAGTACCATAATAATAATAATAATAATAATAATGATTTAATACATTAATTGGAAATGTCAAATCCTCTCGATATCACTGATAGCTGATGCTTTTTTTTTGGAGGTCCATATATACAGTGTCATTGTCTGCGCAACCTGAGTATTTCACATGTGGTGTGAGCACATAAATGTTGTTTACCTGCATAACTCTTACTAGCTGGCCTCCATTACATATACTTCAAGAATAACATGAATGCGCACTTTGTCAGTTCTCAATGAGTCTGCTCCATCTGGGAATTACATTATTTATTTCACCAGTGGCGTGCAAGATGGGTAGGCATCTACTTGCTGGCACATTGACTCAAGCTGATCAAATCAAATCTTCAAGCTTATTCGAAAGACAGTGTTAATGAGCCAAGAGAAGCTCTGAGAGGATCCAGGAGAGGGTTGGGGATCAACTTCAACAGGCTGGGCAATGTCAGGGTCAGTCATGCCTTTCTAACACCTCTCTGCTGCCATCCACTCATGTCTCAGGTCTTGGAAAAAGCAAAAGATTGTATTACAAACACATACAAGTTCAGTCCACCAACCCCGCCCCCAGCACATACATTTTTGTACATACTACACCACCACAGCTGTGCCCGAGGCAGCAGCGTCTTGTTTATCGTATCCAGTGCAGCTGTCCATGACGGCAACTGTAAGCGGAGGAGTGGTATCGAAGAAGGAGGAAATGTGATGGAAGCAAGATAAAAAGGGTAAAAAATAGTTCCTTTATTTTCACTTACAGATTTTACAAATGTCCTTTTTCTCAACAACCTTCCCATGTATTAGATCACAAAACAGAGATAAGATTTATTCCCCCCTTATTCACAGAGAGTGGACCGGATCAGAAAGTACCACTACCCAGGACTTGGATTTCTCAAAGCACATCCAAATAAACTGGCACTAAATATCACAAAGGAAAGTGGGAGAAGCCACTGAATATAATAATTTTCATAGATAATAAATGACTTGTGCCTCAGAGCGAGCAGACGAAACACAATGAGTGCGGTCACTGCTTTCGTGGATGCCTGCTGTTTGGGAAAGCAGTCGTATAAAAGTTCTGGCAGATAATTATACAGAAATTCTTTGATGACAGACTTTGCTCGGGCAATTCAGAATGACCATAACAACATTTCAGATGCTGTGCAACAAGATCGATCCGCTGGTTAGTTAGGTTATGCCGTCCCAACGCGCAAAGTCACATGACTTTTTTTGCTGTGCTTGGAGGAATTTATTCTGCAAATGAGTTTCCATCTCCCGTTATTTGCATTAACTTTTTCTAACAAGACAAAAACCACCTCAAGCGAGTGTGAAAACGGTGAATTAAGGGATTTTTAAATTAAATTTGGTGTTTGCATCATTCATTTCCGATGCGATACTTCAAACTGTGCATTTAAACAGAGTGATGGAAACATAGCTAGTGGCAGCATTCAAAAAACAGTATACAAAAAACTCCTGGATAACCAACTACATCTTCCAATATTCTGAAGCACATATCCAGACATAATGTCATGGAACAGTGACAGATAATGGATTTTGTAGATCACATGACAATGCCAACATGGAAGATGTAGTATGTCCACAAAGCAAGTTTGTTTGGTTTATCAAATGCAGTACAAACTCTGACAATATGTGACCCTGGACCACAAAACCAGTCATTAAGGGTATTTTTTTTTTTTTAAATTGAGCTTTATACATGCTTTATACAAGCTGAATAAATAAGCTTTCCATTGATGTATGGTTTGTTAGGATAGGAGATAGAACTAGAGATACAACTATTTTAAAATCTGGAATCTGAGAGTGCAAAAAAATCAAAATACTGAGAAAATCGCCTTTAAAGTTGTCCAAATGAAGTTCTTAGCAATGCATATTACTAATCAAAAATTAAGTTTTGATATATTTATGGTAGGAATATCTTCATGGAACATGATCTTTACTTAATATCCTAATGATTTTTGGCATAAAAGAAAAATCGATAATTTTGACACACATAATGTATTTTTGGCTATTGCTACAAATATGCCGTGAGCCACAGTGACTGGTGATCCATAAATATCATGTGACTAATCACTGTGGAGCTAATCAAGACAGCATTGTTTAGCTTATGGTCCCACAAGAACACACACAGTCTCAGTCCCATCAGAATGACTACACTAATCTGGACCAACAATAATGCCATTTCTTGATTAGATCACCATGTTATTATAATCAAGTCTTATGTTGCATAACCTAATTTCACTTGCATGTTGAGTTCACGGGCCTGTCTGGACAAGCTGCATTTGGATACACCCAGGAAATCATACCTCAGTCCCACAGCATAATACATCCTGGTGTAGTGGGTTCAATTCTGGGCTGTCAGCAAAGGGTTGAAGGTTCCTGTAAGATGCAATCCTTGAGCTATCAACACTGTGCCCTTGAGTAAGGCACTCAGGTTACTCCAGTTGGATTGTCCCTAAAATAAGTGCACTGTAAGCAGACGTTTCTCCATTACACCTCACGTTTGGGATTAGGGGGTTTTGCTGTTTATATGTAATTCTTAGAGGACACTTCCAACCAAAACAATGTACGCTGTTTACAAGAGACTGCTCAATGGATTCCAGTCAGAAACTCTTAAGCAATCCTGACATAGGCAGCAATATAATTACAGATGCATATGGTGATAAACCCCTTTTTGTGGTAGATTCAGGAATGTGAACATTAGAGTGCAGGAGATGCCAGCAGACCTTAAGATGTCCCCCTAGGGCTCTTTCAACAGGCACTTCTTTGAAGACTCTGTGGCATGTCCTTGGACTGGTCTATGTAGAATACCTACAAGAGTAGTAACAGTATTGAATTTCGTCCATTTGTAAATCATCCTGTCAACTTATCAAGGACCAAGTGCTAAGAAGCCCTTTCAAGTCCTCCAAACCTTCTTCTGAGGTCCTTTGATATCTCTTTCAGTATGGCACATTGCACCTGAATAGGCCTCTATTGCAAAAATAATCAAATTGCATGCTTTTATTTTATATATGACAGACCAGTGTTATTTTAGAATCAATGAGATGTTAATAGTTTTTATTAATTATTCTTATATTTTCCATTTTCATTTTATTTTTTCATTGAAGTTTAGGTAACTGTTTACATATATATCTTTCAAAAACATCATCAGTTTTTTTTTCTTAGAATCCTGTCAAAATGTGATTCACAGCAACTGATAACTTTATCCTTTTAAAGTACTTGTCACAACAGAAAAGTATTGTACTGTTCTTTTTCGTTGTGGGTGTGCTAGCATGACTGTGTATTTTAGCACAATCATGGGTTTTTTCCTTGCAGGCATCACAGCAGGTCGCTCTACATTTGAAGTCATTTGTTCTGGAACAAGACGTGACAAGCTCAGTTCAGCCAGTCATGACCCACCCTGCTAAAGGAGGCTCCATTTTTCTTTCGAAACAGGTCACAGCAGTCTGTCAGAAACAGGCAGGGCGTCATGGTAGCAGAAGACAAATGGAGCTCTGTTTACGATGACCGCTGTATCTCATCTTGCGGTGCTTTGAAATACGGGCAGCTGACAAATTGGTTTCCAAATCATTACAAGCAATTTTTCTTTGTTGGAACACTTGAGAAAAACAAAAAACAAAAAAAAACATTTGTTTTGTTCAAATTTTGCAAGGCTAAATCTAAAAACATTTTAAATGAATGAAACATTTTAAAAATGAGTAATTTAAATGCCTCACAGCAAGAAGGAAGAAGGCCCCCAAATGAAGTCCCAGCTGAGAGAGATAGCCATTCCCTTTCTGATTACTAAGAAAATAGACTTAATTTTAGACATATAGTGTTAAAACAATTCTTCACATCTAATGCAAATGTGCTTCTCAAAAAAACAAACAAAAAAAAAAACAAGACTTTTTAGAATTTTTTGCTAGAAAACAAGACAAAAATAAATAAATAAATTAATACTAAAAAAAGACAAACTGGTCGTGAAAGTCACTGGCTGAACACAACAGCTCCACCACACCTTCAAACAGAAGAGTTTAAACCCTGTTAATGAATCATTTCCTTTCTGTCACACAAGTATATTTTTTTTTTTAAAGAAAGTGATTTTAACCATAAATTAGGCATCAAAACTGCTTTAAAATATGCCCACATGGTAGTCATGAGGTTAAGACCTGGCTCATATTTTCCAACAAAAAATTTCATTTTACAATAAATTGATTTTCTAAATACTAATCTTCATCAATTTTGCCGTAACATATATATTTGTAGAACATTTTGTTCACACGTTATTTTTAAGGTCCAGTTCTCACTATTAACAAACCATTAACTACGACTTTTGCCTCAGTAAACTCATAATTTGCTGCTTATTAATAGTTAGTAAGGTAGTTGTTGTTTAGGTACAGTGAGGGAAAAAATTATTTGATCCCCTGCTGATTTTGTACATTTGCCCACTGACAAAGTAATGATCAGTCTATAATTTTAATGGTAGATTTATTTTAACAGTGAGAGACAGAATGACAACAACAAAAAAAATCCAGAAAAAAGTTATAAATTGATTTGCATTTTAATGAGTGAATAAGTATAAATATAAGTGATCCCCTATCAATCACCAAGATTTCTGGCTCCCAGGTGTCTTTTATACAGGTAACAAGATGAGATTTGGAACACTCTCGTTTTTTACCTGTATAAAAGACACCTGTCCACAGAAGCAATCAATCAGATTCCAAACTATCCACCATGGCCAAGACCAAAGAGCTGTCCAAGCATGTCAGGGACAAAACTGTAGACCTACATAAGTCTGGAATGGGCTACAAGACCATCACCAAGCAGCTTGGTGAGAAGGTGACAACAGCTGGTGCGATTATTCACAAATGGAAGAAACACAAAATAATTGTCAATCTCCCTCCGTCTGGGGCTCCATGCAAAATCTCACCTCGTGGAGTTTCAATGATCATGAGAACGGTGAGGAATCAGTCCAGAACTATGCAGGAGGATCTTGTCAATGATCTCAAGGCAGCTGGGACCATAGTCACCAAGAAAACAATTGGTAACACACTACGCCATGAAGGACTGAAATCCTGCAGCGCCCGCAAGGTCCCCCTGCTCAAGAAAGCACATGTACAGGCCCGTCTGAAGTTTGCCAATGAACATCTGAATGATTCAGAGGAGAACTGGGTGAAAGTGTTGTGGTCAGAGGAGACCAAAATCGAGCTCTTTGGCATCAACTCAACTTGCCTTGTTTGGAGGAGGAGGAATGCTGCCTATGACCCCAAGAACACCATCCCCACCGTCAAACATGGAGGTGGAAACATTATGCTTTGGGGGTGTTTTTCTGCTAAGAGGACAGGACAACTGCACCACATCAAAGGGACAATGGACGGGGCCATGTACTGTCAAACCTTGGGTGAGAACCTCACCAGGGAATTGAAAATAGGTCGTGGATGGGTATTCCAGCATGACAGTGACCCAAAACACATGGCCAAGGCAACAAAGGAGTGGCTCAAGAAGAAGCAGATTAGCCGTGTTTACACTGTCGGGCCAAAACTGGGCGTGATAGTGCCTGCCAGGGCCAGCCACGTTTCCACTGTCACTTCCGGGGCTTGATCGTGCCTTGTCGGTGCTTCCTCAGGGCCAACGGCCATGGTATTTTGGCCCGACGAAAACCTTGGGCCAAAGCGGGCCAGTTCGGGCTTGAGGAGTGGTCATGAACAAAGGCGGAGTTCTCCGCGTCTGGAGAGCGTCAGCGCCGTGGATCATTTCATAAAGTTAACAGCTATAATACCAACATTAAAGACTTTTAAAATAATTTTAGCTCAAACTCACTTTCAGACAGCAGTGAGTGTTTGAAATAACTTCTGTTTGAGACCCGATGTGGATTATGATCACCATACAATGCAGAAATATTTATAAGCGATGCAAAAGTCTATGCACGCTAGCCATTACCATAGTAAACATGGTAAATATGACTGCTTGAATAAATCAGACAAATAGCCTATAGGCTATAACAATTGTGTATTTATTTAGTAACATATTTTATCTGTCAGTACAGTAAGTCTCGTTTCTTTATACCTAAATGTTTGATGTTCATATTTAGCTCTGCGTATGTCATATATATCATAATCGTAGTTTTAGTTCGGGAGCTCCTTCTGCTACTCAGGTCGTATTTTTGATTGAAAAAATATAGAAATGATCATTCTTTCTAAATGTGTTGTATACTGTGACTACAAATAATACAGAAACAGCCACAACTGAATAAGTAGGCTATGTGTGTCCTCTTTCTTTTGTGAAATAACAGTAAACAGCCAAAAAGTTTAGGTTGAACTCATCCAAAATAATCAGGCTGGATAATCTAATGTAAATTATGAACACTGCACTGTAACTCTTCATTATATAACGGTTAGTTCTGTTCCTTAAATTTGATTGGCCAAGTGGCATTTTAAGACTGATGATATAACAGTCAGGCCTGTTAGATTCCAAGCCTAACATGTAATTTTTATATGCACAAAAGAATAGCACTTCTATTTTTTTAACATGCAGATGTAATGTTCTAGTATTGATTGTTGATTTCATGTCTATTTCAGTGTTGATTGAATGTTAATTCAACATTTAAGTTTAATGTTGGTTGAGTGTTGATTTCCATTGTTCCAGTGGTTTATGTGTGAGTCACTGAATCAGCATTGGTTAACTGTTGATTGAGCATTGTTTCAACTTCAATGCGATTCAGTGTGTTAATTCAGTGTTGGTTAAATGTTGATTCAATGTTCCCCAAGTAAAAAAGCATAAATAAAATATCTGTGTGATTTAGCACAAACAGTACAGGACAAGCTCTGTAGCAAAGCTGAATACTAAAGGCTAAGGATTTGAACAAATCCTAAATATGAGTAATAATAATAACGCTTTTTATATCTAATTATACTGCACAGAAACTACAGTATCCCTTCTTGTAGCCTGTGGTTAAATACGTCCCTTTTCAAAACAAACAATTTTTTTTATTGTTTCTGTAGACTAAAATATAATGAATGTGTATGAAAATATAATGAATGTGTCTGAAGTTGTGATTCATTGCTGAGCGTGGTTGTGTGTGTTTCTGTATGCAAACGATCCCTGCTCTGACCTAGTGAACATGTCAAGGCATGACTCTGATGCCTCCCTGCGCTCTGTAATCTGAGATGGCTCAGGGGAAGCTCAGGAGTGGTAATTACTGGGCAAACATCCGTAAGAACAACCCAAACTAGTCAACACCTTGTCCTCCCAACACACCTAAGTCTAGCATTAGTGTCCTGCCCTCTCACCTTGTCAGCCGTGTTTGTGGTACATCATAAATAATAAGTGGTTGAAAGTTTGACACTTTCTATTAAACGAAAGACAATAGACTTTCTTTTTAACAAGACTTTCTCAGCACTGGTGAGAAAAGTTGGGAATGGATTCTGGAAATCACAAAATCAAGGTCAAACTCACATCACTTGTATAAGCACCATGGCTCAATATGTCAGAACATGTGCACTAACTGCTAGGTCAGCACCCCAACAGTGTAGTGGATGCATTTATCCAGAGCGACCAGAAGTTCAGTGTAGTGATTCAGTGTCAGTTTTCCAACATTCAACAAGTCAGTCCATCACTGAGGTTGAATAAGTGAGTTCCACATTTTCCCTGTTTTAGCTTTAATGTTGTTGGTGCTTCTTCAGTGACAACTTCTAAGTTTTTAGCTTGTTAGCATGCAAACAGTAACTTCTGTATGTTTACATGCACTTTAAAAGTTTAAGTCGGAACTAGAAGAGTAAGATGTTGGTTAACATCTGACTGAAATCGCACCAGCCCTTTTTTTTGATAGTTGGACTAATGTCCATCCATCCATTTTTCAAACTGCCTGTCCTGTGTAGTGTCACAGGGATGCTGGAGCCAATATCAGAATCTCAAGCTAGGCAAAAACCCTGGACAGATGGCGGTCAATCACATGACACACTCATTTACAGACAGTTTGGTTTCCAATTCACCTATCCTGCATGTTTTGTACTGAGAGTAAATCAGAGCACCCAGATGAAACCCACAGAAACTTGAGGAGAACATGCAAACTCCACACAGAAAGGCCTCCTGATTCAGCCAGGGCTCAAACTGGGGACCTTCTTGATGTGAAGCAACAGTTCCACCCACTGAACCACAGAGCTGGACTAATAGATCTTGATAATTGTATACACACAATCAGACCACAAAGCCTTGGCATTGTACATTCCTTAAGACTGACTATTTGTCCAGCAAACCTATTCACAACTCATTTATGAAATGAGTTAGAGTTAGGGCTTATTTGTTCCATCATATTTCTTTTCCCATGTTTTTACAATATGTGTTATAAGCAATCACATACGACTCCGTTGAGTTTATGAAAACAATGGCGAATCAGAGGCATTCAAATGAGTCATCACATCTTTTTGAGTGCACAGGTTCGCTGACTGAATTCTGCTCTCTCGCGAATTCTCTCATCATAAACAACCAAGTGCAGATGTACGTGTGATGTAAGTATAAGACATTTATTCATTATACAGTGTAGACTGCATCACTGATTATAATGGTTGTATTTTTTAAAGTAAATAAACTTGCGCTAGACTGAAGTCAGTGATGATGTTTTTTGATAATGTAAATGTTCTTTTCTCATTTTCTTTAGCTGCTCTTTGAATAACTGAGGAAATTTAAGCATTATAATTAGTAACTTACAATGTTTCTAATGAACTGTTATCATGTTAAATACAAATTCAGTCATAGTAAATAGATTTGATATATTTAGTTACACTAACCTTAGCTGCTTTTAGCCTTACCCTGGAGTTGGTTCACTCACCAGCTATGAACCTTACTATGAAAGTAAGTAAATTAAATAAATTAGCATAATAATATTGTGTATCGGTGATCTCACAGGCTAATGATAGGATGATATGACTATGGATCATATAGCTCAACACTAAGCAACACTAAATATTGTCTTACTGACTGTCTTCGAGAAAGTCCCTCACCGCAATCTTTGAATTGGACACTGTGTACCTAATATGTACATGCCTAGCAACATGAAGAAGACAACACAGACCACCTTGTGGAAAGTCACATTCCTAAAGAGCAAATCTCCAAATGTATGACTACACTGGAGATATTACAACAGAACAAAGACTCTTTGCAGGCCTTGGGACTGGAGCGATGCCAAGAGCGTCCAGAAACCGCTGACAAAGAAAGGTGTGACGGTAAGAACCCAAGAGACCCGCCATCCCTCTGAGGGTCTTGCCTTACAGAAGTACTGTCAGAACACCCACACTCACTCTGCTGTCAGTCATGTATGGGTCGTGTCCACCTAAAAGGATTTATTGAGATTCAGTCACTTGATAGACACTTTGTCCTCAGGCATCAAATCTTATGTTCACGTTTTGTTGTCCCAGAGAGCACATTACACTTCTGTAGGAGGAAGGAATTCTTTTGTGTAGAGTCCAGGACACGTGACCTAATTAGGCCCTGCGTTTTCGGAGTGTTTCCGTCTTCCCCCGCATGTATCCGAGCACAAAGGTCCAGTGTATGCACCCACTCGCAAATATGTAGCCTTTAGGCCTTGGTAGTTGCAACTACTGTTGTCCTTCCTAGATTTGTCCATCAGTGTCATGAGCCGACAAATGACATAATGAATGATCACCGTGAAAACAAATAAACAGTTACCAAGTAAAAGTTTAGCAGATGACTCAAGGCTAAAAATGCTAATCTTCATGTGTTTCTGCATTGGTATCCCTAGAGACTGCATTAACATGACTGTGCAACATAACATCCTGAAACCAAGGGATCATGGTTGAGATGTTGAACTAAAATAGCATTTGTCTTCTAACCTACGGCTGTATTTGATGGTGTATTGCTTGAAAGTGGATCGTTGACTCATACGCTCCCGAAAGACCACACCCAACCTCCGCCTAAAGGCTTTTTCTACATTCATAGTTTCCATGAAAATCTTAACTAGATACCTGCACGTGGGTTGAGGCAGGTTGTCTCTTATTTCTGTTTTCCTTTGACCAGATCAGACAGCAGACCGCAAATATTGCGCTTTCATTCCATAGGCCTGCATTTACTCAAGGAAGTGGAGGAAAGAAGGGGGTTTTCAAACAGTATACACACTTTTTTTACCATGTCCCGACAAGCCCTGGGACTGGCTGCTGTGACAACAAAAAGAAAACTTTAACTGCAAAGGCATTTGAACCATAAATTGAACTTGAAATTTTTGCCCATATCTTATGTACAAAACTCACCATCACATTGCAAGGGATTGTGGGTAGTTGACAGATGATTGCTAAGATGTTTTGGTGGGTGCCAGGGCATTGGAAAGCTGCTGCTAAGGTATTCTAATTTTGCTTATATGTCTTCTTCTGTACTATAGTAACCAAAACAATACATGAGACAAGTACTATGTCCAAATTCACAGTATTCATAAAGGAGTAGGTGAAAACTACAGATGACCTACCATTTCCAACAAGATTATGAAATGCACCTCCATTGGACACTTTACTATCCCATGAGGCTACAGGAGAGGAGTTGTGAATGCCTGTGAAGTGACGCCACCGTTGGTCACATGACAATAGCAACGTGGCAAATATAATGCATTCAGATTTCATTCATATTATATATAACATATGAAGAGTTCAGATACAAAAGCCTCTTCTAAGTACGTCTGACGTTTTTCTTTAAAATTAGCATTTCTTTACTATGTATAGGTTTCTGTGTAAGTACTGGTACTTCTGAATGGATTGAGGCTGGGATTTAGCGCATTTGAAGTGAAAGTACTTGATGAACATATACTATGTGTGGAGAGCATTCACTCAGTATTGTTATCTCATTTTTGAACAAGAGAGCTTTTAGAGGAGGTTTTTGCATTGGAACTCTTTATACCTCATCAAATGTAGTATCTACTCAGTAAACGATTTTGGATGCACCTTAAGTGACTGCTACTGATAACATGCTAATGTGTTTTGAGTGGTTAGCATGTTGCTGACGTGTGCTGCTGTTAGCATGTGTTTTGAGTGCTTGTTAACATGTTTCTGCTGCGTTCTAAGTGCCTGATACTGCTAGCATTTTGCTAATGTATTTTGAGTGGTTGTTAGCATGTTGCTAATGTGTTTTGAGTAGCTGTTAGTATGTTTCTGAGGTGTTCTAAGTGGCTGCTACTGCTAGCATATGATGTTTCCATGTTATTAGCAGATGCTAAGGTGTTTGTTCTTAACTGATATTTTCTTCTGATTTTCTTTCTTGCTTAAGAATGCTTGAAAAGAATATTTCTTTTTTGAAAATTCTAAGTAAATTTAGAATAACCTCCAACTGACTTTCTGAATTTATTGGGTTGTTTCAAATTATAATCACAACACTGGCTACATATACATACTACTACTTATTAGGAAGAGTATGGCTTTCAAATAATGGTAAAAATGGTGAACACTTATCTAAATGTGTTTATTATTTTGTATGTTTCAAAAATGACAAAGCAAAATGTCGAAATGTAAAACTTTACTGTGGTGCTGTAATTGCAACAATCATTAACAAATAGTGAGCCATTGACATCTCAATCATTTCAATTGTCAGACATGATACTGTGCTCTGTAAAAAAGGAAAAAAAGGAAATGAAAAATAATTTAAATTTTCATTGGGTTGAACTATGGCTCAGGAGCACAAGCATCATTCAAGCGCAACTTTCCTATATGAATCCTGCATTGGAAGTTTTGTACTTTGACCTTAATATTTACCCTTAAGGGGTCACTCAATCTTCACAACAACAAAAAACCTCAGGAAGAGAAAGCAATTTGATGCTCGACTGAACTTGCTGCCAGAAAACCTGAACGAATGTGTTTTTAAAAACAGTATGATTATATATAAAACAAATCAAGTGAAATGATCAAATAAATACATTCTCAATTTCAATTGTTCCAAACACATATATACAGTTCTGATTACTCAGTCACACCTTTGTTATTGAACGTATCACTTCATTCGAGCAACATCAATGATCTGGAGCTTCCCAGAAGGCCTCACGTGTCCCTACTGTCACTGACCTACCCAATGCCCAACAAACAGTCATGAATAAGAATATTCTTATTATGGCAAGCCGTTTTAACATTTAATCCTCACAACAAACTACTATTTTCATGCTACTAGAACATATTAAATAGATACTAGTACTTTTCATTAGATACAACTTATTTGTTAGATACTAGAACTTATTGACTAATTACTAATTACTAATACTTATTCAACAGATACTTGTACACATTTATTAGATACTAGTACTTATTCCAAATGTTACTAGTAAGATTTTTAATTGAACGCTACAGTGGCCATAACATAAGACAAGTAAAAAGGAATTGTGACTTGTAAGATAAGAATTGTTACTAGTACTTTTTATATTCTAGTAGTTATTCATTAGGTACTAGTACTCATTGTTTTTTTAGATACTACCTATTATTACATTACTAGTTCTTACTTATTGGATACTAGCATTTATTCATCAGACACTTGCGTCTATTTATTTATTTATTTATTTATTTCCTTCTTAATGCCATTCCAGCATCTAAGGCTATATTCATGGGGAGAACCAGTCAATCTATACACAAGTCTTCTATCTTCACACACACGTCCGCACTTGCGTCTATTAAACAGATACCAGTACTTATTCGTTAGATACTAGTACTTACTGATTAGCTACTAGTAGTTATTCAACACATACTAGTACGCTTTTATTAGATACTAGTACTTATACCAAATGTTACTAATAAGATTTTAGTTGAACTCTACAGTGGCCATTCTGACCAATCATAACAAAACAAGTACAAAAAGTTACTTGTTACTTGTTAAGTTACTAGTAACAATTACAAAAGATACTACTGCCTAAAATTCAAGTACTAGTATCTAATGAATAATTACTAGTATATATACTTTTTATTAGATATTGGCCCTTGTATCTAATGAAAAATACTAGTATTCAGTAAATATGTACCAGTATCTAATGAATACTTACTAATAATATTTAAAAAGACACTACTCACTATTGTTATACATACTTGTCAAAACTAAATGGTTGATATGTGACCCTGAATCACAAAACCAGTCTTAAGTAGCACAGGTTTATTTGTAGCAAAAGCCAAAAATACATTGTATGTCAAAATTTTTGTATGTCGATTTGTCTTTTATGCCAAAAATCATTAGGACATTAGGTAAAGATCATGTTCCATGAAGATATTTTGTAAAATTCCTACCATAAATATATCAAAACTTAATTTTTGTTTAGTAATATTCATTGCTAAGAACTTCAAAGGCGATTTTCTCAGTATTTAGATTTTTTGCACCTTCAGATTCCAGATTTTCAAACAGTTGTATCTTGACCAAATATTGTCCTATCCTAACAAACCACATATCAATGGAAAGTTTATTTACTCAGCTTTCAGATGATGTATAAATCTCAATTTCTGACTGGTTTTGTGGTCCAAGGTCACACATGAGAATGAAAGATTCCTATCTTGGCAATAATGGTCAATGGCAAAAATTAGAAATGTGTTACTAGTAACAATAGAATAGTTACAAGTTACTACTGAAATAAGTACTAGTATCTAATGGAAAATATTTTGTATCTACTGAATGGGCACTATTAGCTGAAGAATAATCACAAGTAGCTAATGAATAATAAATAATAACCAATAAATAAGTACTAGTAGCTAATAATTAAGAACTTAGTAGCTAAAGAATAATCACTAGTAGATAAAGAATAAGAACTAGTGGCTAAAGAATAATCACTAGTAGCCAATGAATAAGTACTAGTAGCTAATGAATAAGTACTAGTACTTAATGGAAGAGATACTAGTAGCTGAAAATAAGTACTAGTAGTATGAAACAAGATACTAGTACGTTTAAAGGATTAAATGTTAAACTGGCTTGCCATAGTCTTATGGCTGATTGTTCATTCTATTATTGTAGTGCTATCACCAATTCTGGTAACTTCATCTAAATCTACACGACGCATTTGGTGTCAGAGCATTGTTTCCTTTGTGTACAATCAAGTTTGTAAACATTTACTCTTCTTTGTATTGTTCAATACAGAAACACTATTTTGGTAAAATAATAAAACGAGCAAATTTGTGTGGTCAGACGTTCACTTGAAAGCATAATAAAATTGCACTGGTGGACTTCACTGACTTTTCGCTTCTTTTTTCCCCCTTTTTGGCATCAGTATTAAGGCCCGGTGTATAAATGGAAGAGGAGTTTGTGGGAAACGCGCACGCAGACACACAAACCCATTCAACTGCATTCAAATATGCCACAAATACATGACTAATATTGCAGAGAAAGGGAAGTACGTAGGAAAGAGGGAACACGTCAGTTACCGAGAGTGGCAGTACAGGGTTTTACATCCACTCTGAAATGATTATCGGTCATATTCATTAAAACAAGAGTCTCTTTCTCTCTAATTGAAGTGCTTAGTGCTTGATGGTGCGGCTACGGTTGGTAGCAACATCACGACGGGCATTCAAGGGGCTGTGTGACGGTGATAGTTTGGCTGTGTTTATTGCTAGGCGACGGTTGCTAGGTGACAGCATCTCAAGTGAAGACGTAGTTGATGAGTAGCTGGAAGAGCAACAGCATGCAGAGGATGAGACAGTGGCGGCCGCTCAAGGACTTGCTCTCCTCCGCCGTCTTGTGCCGCGCGATCTGACGTCCCAGTGCACTCAGGTTTCTGAAGATGCAGGGATCAGTGTGATTAATATATGATATTGAAATGTGTTGGTATTATTCCATCAGTAATGATGAATACAGTAGGTCTGTACTTGCCTCTGGATGTCCTGCTGTGTTTTCTGTATAGCTGCTACCGACGCCTCTATGAGGGCGATGTCCTTCACTTCTTTAGTGCACCTAGCACACTGGTTCATAAAGCCTGAGGAATTCAAAATGAGATATATAAATCAGTCTGAAGACTTTATTTTATTTTAAAAATAGATATTTATTTTTGTTTTTTTTAGTATTTTTTTTTTGTTTTCTGATACATACTTTTATTTTATAGCACATACCTGTTTATTTAAAAATACATTATTTTTATTTTAATACATATTTTTGTTTAAATATAAAATATAAACAGTTTTATTTTACTGTTTTTGTTTTAGAATAAATTTGTATTTTTAGTTTTAGAATTCATACTTTTTATCTGAAAATACATTCTTTTATTTTATAATACATTTTTGTTTTATAATAAATTGTTTTTAAATCTTTGTTTGCCTTTGTATTTTATTATCATATCATTTTTATTTTAAAATAAATATTTTTATTTTAGAATAGCTTTATTTTAGCATCAATTGCTTATTTAAAAA